>JALJCO010006999.1:0-46064 GCA_023101725.1 Atherinomorus stipes | reverse complement strand
GTCCATGTACTTCGTTCAGTTACGTATTACTATCGCCAAAGCCTCTATTTTCCATAGTTAAGAAACGTGAGTCAATCTTAGCGGGCACAAATAAGTGGTTGTTACATAGAGGTGTACTCTGAGGAATGGAGAGCCATCCGAATCGCCTCCTGATTTGAGTCCATATTCTTAATGTATTAATTACAATCAGGTTAGATGTGAAATTTGTAGGAGAGATAGGAAGGCTGCTACATATTAGTGCTTGAAGGGATGTGGAGCACGAGTTTGTCTCCAGTTGGCACCAACTGTGCTGGGGTGACGTAAACCAAAGCAAAATCTTATGCACATTGGCCGCCCAATAGTACCTGAGGAGGCTGGGCAATCCCAGGCCGCCCAAGGATCTATTCCTCTGAAGTAGAGATTTATTTGCCCTGGGACGCCTACCTGCCCAGATGAACGTGGATATGGCATTATCAATCCTCTCCAAAAATGAACAAGGAAGGTAGACACTGGAAGAGGTAAAGGTACCTTGGTAATATGTTCATCTTTACTGTCTGCACTCTACCTGCCAGGGACAGAGGTAAGCGGTTCCATTTCTGAAGATCTTGTTTGATCTTTGATGAGAGTGCTGAAAAGTAGGGATGCACCGATGCATCGGCTGGACATCGGTGTCTGCCAATGTTTGCCTTGTTAACTGCCATCGGCCAATAAAAATGCCGATGGCAGTGGCCGATTATTATACAGCCTATATATATATATATATATATATATATAATATATATATATATATATACACAATGATTTACATGTGTCATCAACACTGTTCTTAAAGGAGGTAAATATTTATTTTTTTTTTTATTTATAAATACTCATTTTAATTTTTTTATTTTTCCTCCTTCCCTTTTTGCCTTTACTTCCATCTGTTTTTTTTTCTTTCTAGTTCATCGTCATCTCGCTTAGTTAATATATTAAATATTACTTTTCCCTTCCCCCCCTTTATTTTTTTATCTTTAGTCCACTAAGGGGGGCAGAGGGGTTTTTTTCTTATTTAATATATTGATATTATTATGTTTCCTTTTTGAGACACATAGATTTTCTTCTCCCAATTTTAACAAAATAATTTTTTCTTTAGAAAAACTCTTTTTCCCCTCTTTTTTGGGCGGGTGGGGGGAGATACTGGTAGAAGGCATCCACGCACTTTCCTCAGTAGAGAAACGAAGATGGCGGCGGTCGTGTGGCAATATTTTACCGTTTCAGAAAAATATCAGCGTTACGCAGTTTGCAGTACATGCTCCACAAATATTTTTTATTGGGCCATGAAAATAATCTTCTCACTGAGTATGTTTTTGTTTATTAGGCTAAAACCACTCCATTTTGTTGGGCAATATACTGAAGCATTCTTTTTAGTGATTATCAGTCCCAGGTTTATGAAAAGTTTTCATAAAAAGAGCTTGTTATAACTAATGTCAACCACAAAGTGACATTAAAGGTTGTTTCTGTTTCAGAAATTGGTCTGATTGAATTTGTGCTCATTCAAGGATAGACTGATTAAGAGCTGAAAGACTTGTACATTTCTGTGGCACAAAGGAAGTAATAAATATAAATATAAAACATCGGCCATCGGCCAAGTTGTAATGTTAAACATCGGTATCGGCCCAGACTTTCACAATCGGTGCATCCCTACTGAAAAGTTTTGTTCCTTTCAATGTGTGCATGGATCGTGTAACCATAATTCCTAAGTATTTTATGCCCACTGTAGCGGTCTTAAATGGCATAAGGTGCGCCGGAATTTCTACTGCCAATTGATTTAGTGGAAGATACTCGCTTTTAGAAGCATTTAGTTTATAACCAGAAAATACACTGAAAGAGTCAATGAGTGAAAGAATGGGTGGGAGGCTTGACAGGGGGTTGCCCACATACACGAGTAGGTCATCAGCAAACAAAGAGACCCGATGTTCCACCCCATGTCTCTGTATCCCTTTGAATCCCCTCTCTGACTTTAGTGCTATAGACAATGGCTCAATGGCCAGCGCAAACAGCAATGGGGAGAGGGGGCATCCTTGGCGTGTACTACGAGAAAGAGGGAAAGGGTCGGAGCGTTGTGTGTTCGTGCACACCAATGCCTGGGGAGAGGAGTACAAAAGCTTGATCCAGGAAATGAAGCGAGTGCTAAACCCAAACTGCTGCAGAGAGAAAAAGAGGTAAGGCCATTCCACCCTGTCAAATGCTTTCTCTGCATCAAGCGACACAACCACCTCTGGATCTATGGGAGAAGATGGAGTGTGGACAATACCGAGAAGCCTCCTAACAATAGAGAAGGAGCTCCTTCCACCAATGAACCCCGTTTGGTCTTCCGAAATGACTGAAGGCATGATGGGCCCCAGACGACGAGCTAAAATCTTTGCGAGTATTTTGACATCTACAGGTAGAAGGGAAATTGGCCTATATGATGCACAGTTAAGGGGGTCTTTGTCTGTTTTGTGGATGAGTGAAATAGAGGCTTGCATTAAGGTGGCTGGCAGAGAACCATTACTGTATGAGTAGTTGAACATCTCCAGAAGTAGAGGGGCCAACTGATTAGAGAACCGTTTGTAAAATTCAACTGGATACCCATCTGGGCCAGGTGATTTGCCGCTATTCATTGAGTTGATTGCTTCTTTTATCTCAAGAAGTGTTAAAGGAGCATCCAGCATTTCATTGTCATTGGGTGAAACTCTCGGCATATCCAATTTCTGAAAGAAGGCCTCCATCTGGGTTACATCACTGGGGAACTGCGACGTATACAAATTACTATAGTAAGATTTGAACGAGGTATTAACTTCAGTTGGATCAGTCACTACTGTGCCTGATCCATCTCTGATCTGAATTATTTGGTTGGATGCTTGTCTGGCTTTTAGCTGGTGAGCAAGGAGGCGTCCAGCCTTGTCACCGTGCTCATATAATGATCCTTGGGAGCGAAGGAGGAGTCGCTCAGCCTCTGTTGTAAGGAGTAAGTCAAGTTCTGTCTTAAGTCTAAGCCTCTCTTTATAAAGATCAGGAGTATTTGTTAATGACAATGATCTATCTAAGTCTGTAATTGATTTTTCCAGCTCTTCTTGGCGCACCCTGCGTTGCTTATTAGCATGAGCTGTATATGATATTATTTTACCTCTGAGGAAAGCTTAAAGGGTATCCCATAACAATGATGGAGAAGTCTCAGCGTTTCTGTTAGTTTCGTAAAAAAGTGTAATCGAGTAAGAGATATGTTTACAGAAATTTTCCTCTGCAAGCAATTGAGGGTAGGGATGGGCGATATGGACTAAAAAATGTATCATGATAATTTCTCTTATTTATCACGGTAACAATAAGTGACGATAAAAACAATTAGCAAAATATTTTGTATTATAAATCTGTCACTAAATTCTGTCTTGAAAGCCCTAAAAAACACTAGAAGCCACTAAACTATATCAGTTAAGTTCAAGTAGTGCACCTGTATTGCCTGTGTGACACCATTCAAACAAGTCTGAAATATGAGAGACCAAACTCCACATTTATTCAAACCATGCAAACAGCAAAACTAACTGGCTTATTAAAAAAAACAAAATAGTGCAGCTGCAAACACAAACTGATAAATTGTTATCTCACGATAAAAACAATAAATTCAAATTGTTATTGTGGAGAATTTCTTCGACGATATATCGCACACGATAAAATATCGCCCATCCCTAATTGAGGGTCCATGCGGCAAAACCTGAAATGTTTAGGTTTTAAATCTAAACGGAGATCCAACATTACAGCTGAATGATCTGAGACTGTTATGGGTAAATACTGTACAGAGATGAGTGATGAGATTAGATTTTTATCTACTAAGAAATAATCTATGCGAGAAAAAGAACCATGGGCACGTGAAAAAAAAAGGAGTAACGGGAAGATGGGTGCCTGAATCTCCAGGGATCAACATAACCGAACCGATCCATAAAAGTGGACAAGGTTTGTGACATCTTTGAGGGCGGGATAGTCCGGGAGCTAGATCTGTCTAGAACTGGATCCAAAACACAGTTCATATCCCCCCCAATATCAAAGTATGGCAATCCAGATCAGGAATTAAAGCTAAGAATGTACTGAAAAAGTTATGGTCATCCCAGTTAGGGGCGTAAATTGAAGCCAAGATTACAGGCTTTTGATATAAAGTACCAGAGACAATTGTATAACGTCCCTCCGGATCTGTAATGACTTTATTGGGGGCAAACTGGATGTTTTTCCTAATTAATATGGCTGTGCCTCTCGTTTTGCAGTTGAATTGAGAATGAAAGAATTGTCCTATCCATGGACGGCTCAGCCTCCTATTTTCAGAACGTAGTAGATGTGTCTCCTGAAGAAGCACCACATCCGCTTTTAAATTTTTGATATAGGTCATAACCTTTGTTTGTTTTAATGCAGCGTTCAAACGTCCTGTGTTCAAAGAAATAAATCTTACCATTTGTCCACCGATGGTCCCCCTGTCTAACGTGTCAGTCATTTTACAGCAGTTGGTAAAAAAGGTGTCAAGTCGATTTTGAGACGGAGGCAGCAAAGAATATGTAAACCCTCATAAAGCATAATAAATGACATCAAATGTTCAACATAGCAGAAATTCGTGTAACTTGTCACTATAATAGTCCCTTTCCCCCATACTCGTCTGAGTTTCATCTCCTGCCCCCACTCCATCTGGTACCCATCCCAAACTCCCCAAATATAATCAACATCTAGACTAATTTTATACTTCCCATCCTGAAACATCCTACCTCGAACAGTCATCTCTGACCCCATAACTCAACATGTCAACATGTGTTTATTAACCCTTCAAACATAGGACAAAGTACTGTACCCTTTCAACTTGAAGCAAGGAGTATATAAAATATTCAGAAGAATGTGTGAAACATTACATAGCAGACTAAGACAAAGAAAAGAAATCAAGAAATCAATTGTGATGCCACTACTACTACCACCCCCCTTTTTAAATAGGCTTTAAAACAAGCCTTTTGCTCTCCCCCTCTTTTTTCTTTTTTTATTTTCATTTTTTTTTCATAAATAAATAAAAATAAATAAATAAAAAACCCAAGTAACGATGCTTTATATAATCATCAATTAGTACTGTTACTGCAAAAACTCAAATTTCAAAACTTAACAAACTAAGTACTAAGCTTAATTAAGCCCGACTTTGGTCTAAGATTAACTATTACAATTGCAACTTTTAAAGGGGAAGTTCATGATTTTTGACATAGGGCCTCATTTTCAAATGAGCCAGGATGCTACTGATCACTGAAGACGGTTTCAACATCTTTTATTCCGTTATTCTAGTTCCAGTGGGTCACCAATGCTAGTGCTAGTGCAAGTCAATAGGAATCTGCTAGCCTGTCATTGATAACAATCTTATCCACTCCACAGAACATTCGTGGCAAATCATTTCTAACTTCAGACTATCTGTGTAAATGCCGTGTTAACAGAATAATGTTACAAATAAAACTAACCTGCATTTCGTTGCATTTTGATTGTTGCTGCTGAGAAACTTTACAAAGTTTTACTTCCTGTATTTGGCAGCAGAGTGATGTCATCTGGTGCTACATGCATGAAGGAATTTGATTACACAAAAATAAAGTCTAAAATACGGCCGCGTCTGACAGGCATGAGGATATGTCGGATTTTGAAGATGATTTCAAACTTTTTTCATCAAACTAACCGTCACCATGTCTCTATGAACCGAAATACACTGGCAAAGGTAGTAGGCTGGTAAGAAACTCGTTCCTTAATATATAATACCAAATTTGTCATATAAGGCTAATTTTACTTTTTCCAACACTCAGGTTTACTAGTTTAACAGGACATTTATACAGATAGGCTTGCTGATTTGCCTCGGATGTTCTGTGGAGTGGATAAGATTGGTTTTAATGACAGGCTAGCAGATTCCTATTGACTTCCACTAGCATTAGCATCAGCAACCTCCTGGAACTAGAATAATGGGATGAAATATGTTGAAACCGTCTTCAGTGATAAGTAGTATTCTGGCTCACTTGTAAATAAGGCCCTATGTCAAAAATTCTGAACTTCCCCTTTAACAACCAGTGTGCTCTGGGGGGTGGACATGTTGATTTTTGTATAGCAGGGGTTACCAACTCTGGACCTCTGAGAAAAAATTAGGCAATTTAAAGGGACTTGAGGCAAGATTAAGAAACAAAACCCACGACTGCCGCGACTGGTGCTTCGGGTAACTGCAGCCACGAGCCAAGCTGTCACGGGAGCATAAACAAACTGAAGCTATAATGTTGTTTACTCACCTTTTTCTCCGTATTTACACTTTTTAGTGTCTTTCAGTTGATCTGGATCATTTGCTGACAGCAGAATAATCCATAACTATCGCTTACAGTGTTTGAATTTACTGTGACCGGCTTCTTCCTATATCAAAACTGCGGATGTAGCATCATTTGACGTCACGTCCGCATGGCAGAGCTGGAAAGCTATGATGTTGTTTACTCACCTTTTTCTCCGTAGTTACACTTTTTAGTGTCTTTCAGTTGATCTAGATCGTTTTCTGACGGCAGAATAATCCATAACTATCGCTTACAGTGTTTAAATTTAACGCGACCGTCTTTTTCCTGCATCAAAACTGCGGATGTAGGTCATTTGACGTCACGTCCGCAGGGCAGCGCGGGAAATTCGGACACCAAATTGCAGCGCATTTTGCAGCACACAGCCTGTTCAAGGCAACGGAGAGAAACGTGGGTGGAAATGCTATTTTTGGTATTTAGGGCTTCATCACCTATTAGTATGAAAAAAAGGGACATTCATGTTTGGTTTTTTTTTTTAATTCCTGCCTCAAGTCCCTTTAAAAAATATATCAAATTGTACTTTAATTTCTGTATATTGTGTTTTTAGTAGGGATGCCCAATATTATCGGCCTATATTGGCATTAAAATGTGATACTGAAAAATATCGGTATGTTATTTTTTTCTTTATTTTTTACCAATATATTTAAAACAACCATTTAACCCTTTAAAACACCAGCAAGCCCAGAAATTTTCTGATTTCCCCTCACACCACCACCGCATCAACCACCTCCACCCCCCACCGCCATAGTTAAACTGGCCCATTCACTCCCCATTGTAGAGTCCATCCTCATGGAATGAGAGTCCTCAAGTCAAAATCTTCTGTTGATCAGTTTTGTGAAGAATAGCCTATTTCAATTTCTTAAAAATTGCCATATAACTTTTCATAACAGTATGACTATTATGTGATTATTATACTTAATAGATACTCCCACCCCATTGGATGCTGCTGGCCGCTAGGCTGACGTGCCTATCGGGCGGCCATCTTGGATCAGACCACAGTTCAGACAGTTGCTGTCAGAATGAACGGGAGGCTCCTCAGATCTCATATTAATCACATGTAAGACATCTCAAAAATAAAATAAAATTTCACGATGAGCACTTAGATGACTCTACCATTTTAATAACCAAGACAAACTGGAAAAAAAAATATTTGGATAACATTTATTTATTTAGAACCAAAACAATTTAAACTCAAGTGAATAAATTCAAACTTTATTCCCTTGATTCAAACTGGATTCAGAGTTATGGAATCACTCGTCAGCCTTTATGCAAAGTTCTGACACTTGATTTTATTCATTTACTTTTTCTTTCCATTTCCCTTTGTAATGCCCTTACTCTTTTCTATTACTATGTATTCCGTGTACATTCTTAACAAAGTTTAGAATAAATGAATGAATAATTAATTAATCAATTCTTAATAAGTAAATATTATTAATGAATATTAAAAAATTAACTAATAAATCAATGAATAAATAATCAATGGACTAATTAACACATTATGAATTAATTAATAAATGTGAATGAATTACCTGATCATTAAGTGATTTATTAATTAATAAAATTTTATTGTTGTGTCAGGCTTAGAGTGTTTCAATAACACAATAAAAGAATAAATAAAACACACACACATTATATACAGGGGTTAGACAATGAAACTGAAACACTTGGTTTTAGACCACAATCATTTATTAGTATGGGGTGGGGCCTCCTTTTTTTGCGGCCAATACAGCGACAATTCGTCTTGGAAATGACATATACAAGTCCTGAACAGTGGTCAGAGGGATTTTAAGCCATACTTCTTGCAGGATAGTGGCCAGGTCACTACGTGATGCTGGTGGAGGAAAACGTTTCCTGACTCGCTCCTCCAAAACTCCCCAAAGTGGCTCAATAATATTTAGATCTGGTGACTTTGCAGGCCATGGGAGATGTTCAACTTCACTTTCATGTTCATCAAACCAATCTTTCATCAGTCTTGCTGTGTGTATTTGTGCATTGTCATCCTGATACACTGCACTGCCTTCAGGATACAATGTTTGAACCTTTGGATGCACATGGTCCTCCAGAATGGTTCAGTAGTCCTTGGCCCATCTCGCACAAGTCCTGGGCCAAGCGAATGCCGTGATTTGGGCAGCTGTGGTTTTACGTTTTTTGGATACAATCCGGGTTAGCACCCAAACATCACGTTCAGACAGCTTCTCTTGCGTCCACAGTTAATCCTGTTGGATGTGGTTCGTCCTTCTTGGTGGTATGCTGACATTACCCTGGATACTGTGGCTCTTGATACATCACAAAGACTTGTCTTGGTCACAGATGCACCAACAAGACATGCACCAACAATTTGTCCTCTTTTGAACTCTGATACAATGTTGTATGCATTGCAATGTTTTGAGCAAAACCGTGCTTTTTACCTGCTAATTGAACCTTCACACTCTGCTCTTACTGGTGCAATGTGCAATTAATGAATATTTGCCACCAGGCTGGTCAAATTTAGCCATGAAACCTCCCACACTAAAATGACAGCTGTTTCAGTTTCATTGTCTAACCCCTGTACATATACATATATATATATATATATATATATATAAATAAATACACACATATATATATATATATATATATATATATATATATATATATATATATATATATATATATATATATATATATATATATATATATATATACACATACATACATATATATATACAGGGGGTGGACAATGAAACTGAAACACCTGTCATTTTAGTGTGGGAGGTTTCATGGCTAAATTAGACCAGCCTGGTGGCAAATATTCATTAATTGCACATTGCACCAGTAAGAGCAGAGTGTGAAGGTTCGATTAGCAGAGTCAAAGAACAGTTTTGCTGAAAACATTGCAATGCATACAACATTATGGGTGACATATCAGAGTTCAAAAGAGGACAAATTGTTGGTGCATGTCTTGCTGGTGCATCTGTGACCAAGACAAGTCTTTGTGATGTATCAAGAGCCACAGTATCCAGGGTAATGTCAGCATACCACCAAGAAGGACGAACCACATCCAACAGGATTAACTGTGGACGCAAGAGGAAGCTGTCTGAAAGAGATGTTCGGGTGCTAACCCGAATTGTATCCAAAAAACGTAAAACCACAGCGGCCCAAATCACGGCAGAATTAAATGTGCACCTCAGCTCTCCTGTTTCCACCAGAACTGTCTGTCGGGAGCTCCACAGCGTAAATATACACGGCCGGGCTGCTATAGCCAAACCTTTGGTCACTCGTGCCAATGCCAAACGTCGGTTTCAATGGTGCAAGGAGCGCAAATCTTGGGCTGTGGACAATGTGAAACATGTATTGTTCTCTGATGAGTCCACCTTTACTGTTTTCCCCACATCCGGGAGAGTCACAGTGTGGAGAAGCCCCAGAGAAGTGTACCACCCAGATTGTTGCATGGCCAGAGTGAAGCATGGGGGTGGATCAGTGATGGTTTGGGCAGCCATATCATGGCACTCACTTGGCCCAATACTTGTGCTAGATGGGCGTGTCACTGCCAAGGACTACCGAACCATTCTGGAGGACCATATGCATCCAATGGTTCAAACATTGTATCCTGAAGGCGGTGCAGTGTATCAGGATGACAATGCACAAATACACACAGCAAGACTGGTGAAAGATTGGTTTGATGAACATGAAAGTAAAGTTGAACATCTCCCATGGCCTGCAAAGTCACCAGATCTAAATATTATTGAGCCACTTTGGGGAGTTTTGGAGGAGCGAGTCAGGAAACGTTTTCCTCCACAAGCATCACGTAGTGACCTGGCCACTATCCTGCAAGAAGTATGGCTTCAAATCCCTCTGACCACTGTTCAGGACTTGGAGATGTCATTTCCAAGACGAATTGTCGCTGTATTGGCCGCAAAAGGAGGCCCCACCCCATACTAATAAATGATCGTGGTCTAAAACCAAGTGTTTCAGTTTCATTGTCCACCCCCTGTACACTGCCTGGCCAAAAAAAAAAAGTTGCCACCTGGATTTAACTAAACAAATAGGTACGAGCCTCCTATTGGATAATTACTGCATGGGCGATTATCTTTCAGCTGGCAACAAGTTATTTAACCCCAACTGGTGCAATGAGTTGCTTCTCATTTCCTAAACAACCATGTTGAAAGACACATCCCGTGGTCGTGGAAAAGATGTTAGTCTGTTTGAGAAGGGTCAAATCATTGGCATCAAGCAGAGAAAACATCTAAAGAGATTGCAGAAACTACTAAAACTGGGTTAAGAACTGTCCAACGCATTATTAAAAACTGGAAGGATAGTGGGGACCCATCATCTTCAAGGAAGAAATGTGGCCGGAAAAAAATCCTGAATGATCGTGATCGGCGATCACTTAAACGTGTGGTGAGATCAAATAGAAGAAAAACAACAGTAGAACTCAGGGCTATGTTTAATACTGAAAGTAAGAGCAATTCCACACGCACAATAAGGGAACTCAAGGGATTGGGACTGAACAGCTGTGTAGCTGTAAGAAAACCACTAATCAGTGAGGCTAACCGAAACAAAAGGCTTCAATTTGCTAGGGAGCATAAAGATTGGACTGTGGAGCAATGGAGGAAGGTCATGTGGTCTGATAAGTCCAGATTTACCCTGTTCCAGAGTGATGGGCGAATCAGGGTAAGAAGAGAGGCAGATGAAGTGATGCAGCATCATGCCTAGTGCTACTGTACAAGCCTGTGGGGGCAGTGTGATGATCTGGGGTTGCTGCAGTTGCTCAGGTCCAGGTTCAGCAACAGTATGAGCTCAGATAATGAGGTCAACTGACTACCTGAATATACTGAATGAGCAGGTTATTCCATCAATGGACTTTTTTCTTCCCTGATGGCACAGGCATATTCCAAGATGACAATGCCAGGATTCATCAGGCTCAAATTGTGAAAGATGGTTCAGGGATCATCAGACATCATTTTCACACATGGATTGGCCCCCACAGAGTCCAGACCTCAACCCCATTGAGAATCTTTGGGATGTGCTAGAGAGGGCTTTGCGCAGCGGTCAAACTCTACCATCATCATCAAGATCTTGGTGAAAAATTAATGCAACACTGGATGGAAATAAATCTTTTGACATTGCAGAAGCTTATCGAAACGATGCCACAGCGAATGTGTGCCGTAATCAAAGCTAAAGGCGGTCCAACAAAGTATTAGAGTGAATGACCTTTTTTTTTGGTGCCGACTTTTTTTTTGGCCAGGCAGTGTATATATATATATATATATGTACATACATACATAGACAGTGTATATAATCACATGAGATCAGGTTTATACTCCTCTATTGGAAGAAAAGTGGAGTTACTTTGCAGGTTTGCTACTGTCAATACATAAACAAAATGCCATATATAAAGCTATGCAATCGTTTAATTCAGTCAAATAGTCCCGTGCAGCCCGTAAAAGGGTGGCATTTTCAGTCAGTCCATTTATCTGGAAATCGGCTGAAAATTCACAGAGTTAAGCAGGTCTGAACATGAGAAATACCACTTTCCTCACTAGGCACGCATTCACTCTGACGGCAGCCTGGTCTGACCCAAGATGGCTGCTCTGTCGGCACGTTTCAAACCCGCGAATGCTGGGTCTATCAATGTCTATGGTGACACCCCCCCAACCTTTGTTTGCCAAACAAGAGTGCTGCGACACAAAGGTGAGAACACTTGAGCCATAACAATGCAGTAACAGCGACACCTCTCTCTTTTTCCTTTCTCTTTTTGCTTGCGACCAGCTCTGTGACGGCCAGAGCGCCTTCTCTGATTGGTGGATTGTGTATCTGTCGGATGCGAATATTAAGAAAATCGACATCAGTTTGAAAAAATAAACGGTGCAAAATCGCGAGACGGAATTTTGTCACTGATGTGAACGCTCCCGTTGACTTGATATTAATTTGATTCAAGCTTTTGCCGTGCGAATCTTTCGATAGTTGTGTAAAACCCTTAACTCCACTGGGATTTGATGTGTTATTTCGCTAATAATCTTGATTTGGGAGAGTTTTAACAGTTGATCTCTGTGGTAAACAATTTTTCCGTCGCCATGGATATACATCATGACAAGTAGTGAAAAAAGCTAAAAATCTCCTGATTTGCACAGCCTTCAAACCAGCATAAAAAATCCTCCCAGAAAAACCTAATCTGACAAGTAATGTCAATAAAAAAGACAACTGTATTTGAAAAAAACTCAAAAGCTAAGAGAGAGCTGTTACAAACTGCAGCCACCTAGCAGCGCATTCCAGAATTTTTTTTTTTTCCAAAACCACACCCTTTAGTAGATTTTTATAGCCTAAAGAGTAGAACGTTGTACTTCCCCAATGCGCATTCATGTGAGTGCACAACACTATGGAAACCATGGCATTCAGCACCTACTCTGCTGATAATGCAAGCGTCGAAAAAGAAAATTTGCTGTTTACATTGTCCTAAGAGCGAATGAGCTGCAGACAAACACAACGTTGACTATTTATTTAAAACAAAGAAAGAAAGAACATGCAATCTCGTCTGGTTCAGTCTGCTGTGGCTTCCGTAATGTCGTGAACTTGCATGAACGCGCTTCGGGGAAGTATGATGTTCTACTGTTTAGTCTATAAAAATCTACTAAATGATGTGGTTTCCAGTAAATTATGGACGCTACCCACTCAGGACACTTGGATTACATTGGACGAGCAGTATGGAGGAATATTGACAAGGTTTTTTTTACTTTTATGGACATTTTTATTTCAAGCACCAGTCACCTCCATTATAAGAAATAAGTAATAAGTAATATAAGAAATAAGTATTGAACACGTCAACATTTTTCTCAGAAAATATATTTCTAGTGGAGCCATTGACATGAAATTTTCACCAGATGTCGGCAACAACCCAACTAATGCACATATACAAAGAAATCCTAACATTTATGTCCATTAATGAAGTTATGTGTAATATAGTGAAATGACACAGGGAATGAGTATTGAAGGACCATCATTCTTTGGGTCCCTTTGAGCCTCGTACCTGGAATCCACAACATTCATCTCAAATACTTTTTTTTTTTTTTTAAAGGATTTTTGGGCACTAGTGGCCTTTATATGACAGTGTACAGTGACAGGAAAGGGGCAGAGAGAGCAGGGAGTGACATGCAGCAAAGGGACCTGGACCGGGAATCGAACCGGGGCCAACTGCGCTGAGGAGCTGTAGCCTCTGTTCATGGGGCGGCTGCTCAACCAACTGAGCTAATCACCGCCCCATCTCAAATACTTTAAACCTTAAATTGAGTTTCCTACTTTCCTCCTACAGTAACTCTTTCCAATTCACCACACTTTTCTCTCTAAATCCAAGGTCAGAGCTGCTAATGCTAATTAGCATTGGACCAACACCTCCCTGCAGCCACAATCTTCACATGACTGCGCGAGTCTTTACCTGATAACCCTGTCCTGCCCTTTCTCTGACCTTCTACGTGTGTCCCCGTCAGCGGTTTAACAGATTTATTCCGATCAGGATCCTGAGTACTTCCCAGGCCTGTGGTCCATGAAAGCAGAACTCTGATCATTAACACTGCTGCTACGTCAGGACACGAATGGCCGGTTAATGTTCCCTGACTAGCTTCGGGTGCAGGGCACCAGATGCTCTCAGCAAGCATGGTGGTTAGGAAAGTCTACGACACAAACAAGCTGTAGTTCCAGGTTTATCACTCCTGTGATAGTTAATGGATCGTACAGCTGGGAGCTTTTCAGAATCACTTATTTTGGGTTTAATCAAAAAAAAGATTCAGACTCCTCCGGTGAGCAGGGAATCTACAGAGCTCTGATCAACCTGACTAACTTACTGTAGCTAAACAAATTATCCCTGTCTAATCTAATGAAACACAATCAGTCTTTAAACTAATAATTTACAATTCTGAGAGCAATAATAGAAGGTAAATGCACTATCTACAGCTCTTTTTGCCGCAGAATAATTCCTTTTCTCTGCTGCATTCGCCTTTTTTATCGAAAATTCAAGTGAATCTGGTGTCCGCTCCAGTCCACGTTTAAAAAAAGAAAAAAAAAGTTTGCGCCAGTGACGAGTTTATCCCAACAGAGCGCTACACCCGTAGCTCTGTCATTGGCTCGAGACAACATGCAAATCTCCACCCAGAAATGTCCCGAACACACCAGAACAAAGGGGAAAAGACGAAATACACTCAGGGGAGAGGGAGTTGGAACTTTACCTTTAAAGCGCTTTTTCTTCCTTAACATTTAAACTACTAGCTAATACTAAACAATTTGCATTTTACCTGCAACAATTATGAAAGCAAAATTAAAAGTAAACGAATCCGAGTTTGGAAATTAACCCGACTGACCTTACAGGGACAGATTAGTATTACATAATTACAGGTATTGTTTATTAGTTAACGCTAACATAAAAACTAAGTACTGGAAAAAACTCCAGAGTAAATCAAGTGAGACGGGATGGCATGGACAATTTTCATTGTTCTGGTATGCCAACATGACGAGTACACACTGAAACTGGATCTTGGTTATACCTTAACTTTGTTGTATTTCTTCTAATGTCTTTGCATAATTAGTCAGGCTTTGGTTTTCTCCCTTGTTTCCACTCCAGTCATGAGATTGACTCTAGTTCCCCTGCCCTACTGCGGGATGGGCCGAGAATTCAGGAAGTGGCTCCTGCTGTCTCCAAAGCAACCCTGAGGTCAGCCCCAAGAGGCCGGAGACCCCTCCTCAAACACAAAGAGCTCAGAGGCCTACATCAACACAAACAACCGGCTTACACACTCATACACTCAACAAACATGACTTACGCACACAACAGCACAAGGACAGAAACTGCAGTCTGCTAACTAAAGCATTTCCTGTGCAGTTGCCATGGCAACAGCCCATTTTCAGAATACAACATGAAAACTACAGTAAGATGCGGATAAGGAGGTGTTGGACTGTTATGGATCTTATTAAAATACTCTGATCCTGCTGATGAATGCCGACACTTCATACTGGAACGCAGGTTCATGAAACTGTTTTTTTATTAAATAATTAAAACACGTTTGAGATTTTAAGGGAAAGAAAATACTTCTCTGAACTATTTGCAAATGAAGTGAGGGCAGATTCTGTATGAATCCACACACATATATCCCCACAAAAAGCCATAAAGCATGAACTCTGGTTCCTACCATCTGTACCGTCATAATTCACGTTTGGAAAAATACTCTCATTTTCCTGAGTGTACAAGTTTTTCCTCGCTTTCTTCTGCCTGGGAACCAAACTGACCTTCATCCCCAGGGAGGGCTGAGATGGGTGATCAGGCAGGACTGAGAGCTTCCCTCTCAGGCACCCATTACACATTACTTTTAAAATGTGACTAGCCAGGCATGGGCAGGTTGAACGTTTACATCTAGACAATTGTTCTCCTCCAGCCAGCAAGACCCAGTTTATATAAAATCTGTTATTATGTTATAAAATAACAATGAGACCCAGAAGCCTGTGATGCTCTGTGCTAACAGGTTTATACCCGGCTACATCACCTTATTTAGGACATTTCAGGATTTCTTGAGTGCATCATCTGTTTAAATACGATTTTAATATCACTGGAGCCTCCTTTTGCTATAAAAGCAAGTTCATATTGAAGTTATTGACATGAAACCATTTCCTCATTCAGTTAAAGAACTTATGTTGCCTTTGCTATGTACAGTACTACGGCCAACTTGTGCAAGTGCTCTACAAAGAAATGTGGATTGCAATTACTCGTGCCTGCAATTTTTATACTGATAATGTGTCATTTAAATTAATTAACTTTTATTATTCGCACACAAAACCGATTTGCATTAAATTGTACAAATGTCAGAGATAAAAGCTGATAAATGTGGGTATAGGTCATCTCATTAACCTCCCAGCTTTTTTGTGAATATTACCAAACAGGTTATCGGTGTCCATGAAGTGAAATATTATCTCCCAAATGTTTCTTGTTTTTGTTTGCCTTTTTCTCGCAGTTTTCCTGAAGTTCAGCACTTTTACAAGCCAACGCAGCTTTCAGGCTCAGCCCAGTTACTGCAGCGAAAACTAATACGAGTACTTAAACAAAGTCCATACAAAAAACATTCACTTGACAATTTTTAACTGTTTATCAGCCAGTCATACCATCTAATAGCAAAATATGGGCCGAACAATATTATAACAAGTATCCTATTTAAATCGGCTTTAGGAAAAGTGACAAAGCAGCATTTGTACGCTTGTAAATGACTTTCTATGTGGGTGTAAGGGTTTAAGTAAGATAACCAGACTTTTATGGCCTGTTGGTTATGATTTAAAACCGCAATGACTATTTTAGCACGTATGTAATTGCACAAAAAGTTAATAAGTTAGAGACTTGTTTATTTCTTTTTCTTTTCTTTTATCGGGGTTTGACATCTGGCAGCGGAGGACTCCGGGACCAGTTCCTGGACCAGACCCGAGGTAGATGACGGAGCGAGGTGGCCGACGGCAGGTCTCCTGTTCCAGGCTGAATTTTATCAGCTCTGTCTTTTATTTGCTCCATTAAAACACACATAGAGACGCAGGTGAGCTCGGCTGCGGGTCAGGTGATAAGCTCGCCGGTCTCTCGTCTCCTGCGACCGCGCGCGCAGCGAACACGTCGTAAAGTTTAGAGAATATGGAGTTCTTACCTTCACATCTCCAACTCAGACTGTTTCCCTCTGTCCCGGAGTAAACTGTTCTCCGTCAGCTGTGGAGGATTTTGTAGGAAGAACGCCTAAGAAAGTCCAGCCCCCTTCATTTATTTATTTATTAATTTTCCTTGTGGCCGTGAAGTTGCTTACAGCCACAAATAAACATAATACTTCCGGTTTCTCTTTTATTGTGAAACAGCAACTTTAACAAACACTTTACCACAAACACTTTAAATAAAACACACAACTTTGCGTATGAATAATATAACTGAAATTCATATATCTGAATTTAGATAACGTTTATTGTTGTCTTAACAGTGAATTTAATTGTTTTAATATGAAACCGAAGATAGTACTTCTGGTTTAATGTCTAATGTATTTAGCTTGAATGAGTCCGGAACCACCAGGCGACTCACCTTGAAAACTCAGACCAACGCATGTACGTATGCACATTTTTTATTACATACTTGAATTATTCCTGTAAAACTCGGGTATAAGCTTTAAATATAATTCATGAATAACAATGTAACTTCTCACAACCTTTTCTCAAACTGATATTTATATTTTTTTCCTGCTGTTTCCTACATTTGTGCCAATATTCAAACACTGTGCAAAAGAAAAACAAAGATCAAGCTTATGATTACAATAAAATACCAACATCGTTACCGTAGTGAGGAAATAAAAGCTCGTGTCACCTTGCAGAATCTGCACTGACCTCCACTTTGCTGACTGTTGTGAGGTCAGCTGCACACTGACGTCCTCTTCATTCTGCACAGATCAGTGTAGAAGGCTTCAATAGCATATCTGCTTAATGTGCAACGGCTCCTCAGCAGAGGCATTCCTTTATTTATATTCACAACAAGAAAGCGTTAATAAAGCACAAGAAACCATGAACAATAGCCATAAATGTGCTAATAATTAGGCTAAAAAAAAAAAAAGAAAGAAAGAAAAAAAAAATCCCCCCAAAGGGTCAGAGAAATGTTACGGGGACTGTTTTGCCATCAGTATTGTGTCATGAATTTTAGAGGTTTCAAAAACCCAAAAGGGTTTTATACAATTACAAGCACAACTATCTAACCACCCAATCACAGGGCAGCAACTCAATGCACTCAGTCATTCATACATAGATGGGTTTCCGGGCAACATCATAGGCCTCGGTAAGATGTGTGCGCAACCAGGGGACAAGAAAACAGAGAAAACTATGAGAAGACTTGGTTTTACATGCAAGACTCGACTTTTAATGCAGATGAGGTCATGATATGACGTAAAAGTGTCGGGGAAATATAATGTTCAAGTCCTGATATTTGTTCGATTGTAAAAATCAAAACGTTTATGCATGTAAACAGTTAAAGATAGTGATGATATAGGACAGTAGGCATGACTGGAATTCAGATAATCGTCCCGGATAATGGCAGGTTCAGATACGTGATTTATTTAGTCTTTCACCGTGGCCACCATGTCGGATGAAGCCACCGCGGTGGCAAAAATGATTTCCGTGTTGTAGTCGGGAGACTGGTACTGGAACAATACCAGTATCATGGCCGCGCCCAGTTATTGATCATGACTGTGCTGAGTTCACCGCCCACGGCTGCATCACAACCAGCAAATGATTTTCTTGTGCTGTGCAGATGGAATGCAGGCGACGTGAATTTGTAGCCGAAGCAGAGTTGTTTTGGTACTTTATATGATGCGCGACTGGCGCGATGTCACAATGTAGCCACGTACCGCCCAACATCATTACGTAAATTCGCGGGTCAACCCGGATCTGGGGCCTTATGTACAAAGAGTTGCGTGGATTTCCTACTGAAACCCGGCGTACGATCAAATCCTGAAAACGTCGTACACACAAAAGTTTTCAGATGTATGAATCTGTGCGCACGCATGGATCCAAGTACTTTTCCTTTGTACATCCCAATCAACGTGGAATTGAGCGCACATGTTGGAGTACCTGACGCCTCCCTGTCCACACCCCCAACATAAATACGCAAATGACATTTAAATGAGATCTGCAGCGGAGATTCTCCTCTCTGCACCATCAGAAATACACAAACATGAGCATGACAGTGAATGAAAATGAAAAAACTTCACGGAGAACGAACTTGAGGCAGCTTGTTTAAGTAGAAATGCGCAAAAATGTGAACTTTAACACGCTGTTGTCCGGCATCACACCCAACAGAAAAGTGAATGGGAGAGTGTGTGTCGCGGTCAAAGATGTGGGGAAAGAGTCGCGCACACAAGCCGAAATAAGAAGTGGTCCGACTTCAAGTTGGATGTGAATCAGAGGACGGCTGCTCGTGTCTGCTTTTCTGCTTTCAGAGGTGGGGGGAGTTCACGCCGGTGACTCCGGTTTTTCTAAAGGTAAATAAATACATATTTGTGAAACGTGTGTTTATACAGTCGCCTCCTCACAGCCTGATGTCACGGGAAATACTGTATTTATTAGCTGACACAATCTATTACCATAAGAGGACGTGCAGCATTGGGAATTCCTCCTGCATCACCTGCGTCACAGCCTCGGCGATTTCCTCACCCCCCCCACGCAGACGTAACCGACCTGCTACTATGAAATCACCATACCGGCTGAGTCCCCCCCCTGCTGTGTTGGCATAAGTGCTTGCCCAGATCATCCTATAGATGTCCTCACAAAGTAAGTGCATTAATAAATAAATCGGCATATAAGTGAATTTATTCGCTGGAGCGCATGGAGGTGCAGCTGGGTCTGTTGCCCCCCCCCCAGCCTGGCTTTAGCTCTGCACAGAGATGTCTCTGGGAACTTTAAGCGTCTGACCAGCCAATTATCATGAAATCAGTAAATCTTCTCAGCCTCCAAATACACTCTCTCTGTATATCCACCATTTCTAACGTCTTCTTCCATCTAAAACAGCTGCTGGAAAGGAGCCTATTTCTGCTCCACTTTGCGCTTTTATATCCACACATAATTGCAGACGCAGGTGTTAATTGTTTATGAGGCTGTTTGTTCATGTGTCTGACCACATCACTCAGTCTGGGGATGGTTGTTTTCACATTTATTTCTTATAACAGTTTCCAGCGTCGCCTCCAAGTGTCGCCAAAGTCTCCACAGCTGTAGAAACGTTCGTACGCAGCCATGAAGTTGACGTGAAGCACCGCACATTTCCACGGTCACTCCATTCTTGATACATCTCGACTTTACCGTGGAAATGATCGTACGCCACGTTTTTGTGCGTACGAACCCTTTGTACATGAGACCCCTGGTGTTCCCACTGCATGCCGACCGGAGCCGAGCCGCTTGAAGGCGATTTTAACCCGCGTTGCTTACATAGTCTTCTGACACGGGTCGATGAGTCTTTCCCACTGCGACTAAAAGCCGCTTGTTCACAGGTTTAAACGGTTTTTTGGCCAGTGGGAAAGGGGTGTAGCTGTGTGTGACAGCTGTCCTCTGCTCAGTCACAGAAAATAAAAAGAAGAAAAAACTGATTGTCGAGCCGTTTACAAACATCCATGTCGCAGAACAACGCGTCCCGGAGATTTAATATGAAGTACAGGGGGTCATAAATCAGATGGGGTTTGAGTTTATACCTGTGACAGAGTGGGGTCATGTCCCTATGCCTCCAATTGATTATGCACCTTGGCTACTTGGCCACAAAGATATCCCTTTGGCTGACTGGTTAGCATGCATGACTTTCCACTGGGAGTCTGGGGATCAAATCCCACCCGGCCCTCCGTTGTGTACCTTGCCACATTCCATTAGCCTTGTTAGCAGTTAGCTAGTCTGTCTACCAGGATTGTTTACACAATAAAGCAGAACATTCCACAAGCAGCGAGACTCACCAACAGCAATGCAGGTGAGTCCCTAACAGCTGGAATCACCTCTTTTCCAAACACAGTGATGATGTCGTCTTTGCCTGGTTTAATCCAGGCTAGTGAAAGTTGCTCCTGTGTGGAGGTGGTTAAGACAACACGGAGCAGAGCCTGCTGTAGACAGCAGACTGTTTGGGGCCATTTTGGTTTGAACAAAGAGTGTAAATGAAAGTTTAGCTGATTTCTAACTTAAGTTTTTCAGGCAAATTTCAAATGAGATCCAACACTAAGAACATCCATGTTTTAACAAGAAAAATGCCGTTTCCAGGTGATGACTCCCTTGCCAAGTTAGTATGATGGTAATAGAAACACAGAACAGCAATGATGAGTTGGTATTTTTTTATTCGTCATCAAAATACAGATTTAGACAATATAATTTAAAACACAGCAATCTCTGTTTGGCCGTAGACTGCAATACAAACAGACTTTTTGCCCCCTGGTTGCGCGCACAACTGCCAATGTTTGTAAACGGGAAACCATCTATACATGGTCAAGACAACTTGCTGAAGTTCAAACTGAGCATCAGAATGAGGAAGAAAGGGGATTAAATTGTTGTTGGTTTGAGTATTTACTGGTATTTCCACCACAACCATCTCTAGGGTTTCCAGAAAATTGTCTGAAGGAGAGAAAACATCAGTGAGCAGCAGTTTTCTGAACCAGAATGTCTGGTTGATGTCAGAGGTCAGAGGTCAGAGGAGGATGGACAGACTGGTTGGAGATGATGGAAAGACAACAGGAAGTCAGATCAGCCCAAGTTAACTGGACAATAGAAGATGGAGAGACGTTGCTGGTCTGATGAGTCTCCATAACTGCTCTACAAACAGATGGTAGGGTCAGATTGAAGTTGGGGGGAGGGGGGATCCAGCCTGCCTTGTAAAGTAAAAGCACTTCCCCCTTAGTACCAACGTGGCGGTTTAACTAGTGTTGCAGTTCTCGAGAACATTTTTTTTTAAGTTCTTGGTCTTGTCTTGGTATCAACGGCATTTTGTCTTGATCTTGTCTTGGTCTCAGGTTTTTGAAACGAGACCGGTCGAGACCATTGCTGAAGAGCTTTTGTCCATAACATATCTGCTGATAAGAGTGGAAAAGGACCCTCTCAAAAACAGCTAATAACTAAAATCGTTGGTAGGCTAGTGTTGTTTCCCTCCAGCTGTAATGTGAGAGAGACTGACACACCCCCTGCGCATGGAGAGGGAACAGCAGGGAAGCAGCTGTGTGAACTTAGCATGGCTGCAGCTAAGGTCTGGACCTCAGTAGCCTATTTATCAGCTGTGTACATATTAATAAAATGAAAAATAATCATTTTAAAAAAAACCCTAAAGCTCAAATTCATTTACCTGAGAAGACGATAGTTCTGTGCAGATTGATACTGAAATAGCGATTCTTCCCCGACCAGCCATTTTTATCACTGATTTTCCAGCTAAATCTTATTTTCATATTTATTATTATCATTAACATGAACACAGTGGAAACTAACTGAATTGTACGAATAAGTTGGAATTTCTTCTTCCGCCTGCCAAGGCGCAACAGTACGCTGCAGCAGCTGGCTGCTTAGTCACTGATCAGTGATCAATCAGTCAACACAGCAAATGCCAAAGTGTCATTTTAATCATTTTTACACAGCAGAGATCATAAAGAACTTCTTACCCTGCAGCATGATGCTTAGTAGGGTCATTATTGTGGACAAAAGTGGTTCAGATGGCCGATCCCCCAGCCATCTGTCGTTGTGTCCTTGGGCAAGACACAAAAGGGCAGAGACACACCGGACAGACTGCGGACTGTTGCGGTCGTCGCCAGAAAATGGGGTCGGGCTGATCAATCGGCTTCAGTCTCGCCGACACGGTGAGTAAAGTGCCCAAGAACACATCGAGCCGACTCCAGACCTGGGTGTACCTTCTGCATATGTGCAAAATATAATGTCGCCACTGTTGTGGTGTAGCACTCTCGCCATCTAATCAGAAGTGCTGCTCATTTGGCATATGATAAGAGAGGTTAATGATGTCTTAATAAGTCAGAGTACAGACCTTTCCAGTACGGTTGGTTCAGCCACATGGTGTTTTAGGACAGGCAGTCAGTGGGCCACCTTGCTATCTCAGCTCAAGCTGGACACCTGGAGGAGACAGCAAAATAATCACAGGAGCATCGCTCAAGGTAGCACGTTTATTACAAGATAAAATAGTTAGAAACGGTGGTGAACTGTGTAATCAGACTCTGCTTTGTGCCCCAGCAGTCCAGCTTATCTCAGTTGTCTCCTGCTCCTAGCGTGCTTTCAGTCTTCCCTCCTTCCTGCTTTCTCTGACCTTTTAAAGTACCCTATTTGGTCCAACCCCTGCACTGATTTTCAGTCTTTCCCTGTGGTCCCTGTGCTTAGAGATGCCCTGAATGAACTACAAAGTCCTTTAGCCCTTGCAGTCTGTTAAAGACACGTCGGCTCTTAAAATGATCTAGCCTTATTTCCATTTCCTCATACTTGCTGACACGTCGGCTTAAACTTTATTAGTCGTCCTTGTCATAAATTAAACAGTACATACTGTGGTTTTAAAACAGTCTGCTACCACACCACGACAGCAGGCGGCGCTGATCTATATTGTGGCCCCCAAAACCGCAAACGACGGAGCATTTCTCAAGATGAAAAGACGTAAAAGCTGCTGCTGTTATTGTTAGCAGAGAGCGAGGACTGCTAGCTAAGGTCCTGATACGATGCCAAACCATGTATGAGAGTTTGGCCCAATTCCAATTCCTATCTTAACCCTCAATCTTAACCCTCAACCCTCAATATTAGTAGCCCTCAAAACCAAGTGTTAAGGGCTATTTTGTGACTTGGAAATGGGACACCCTTAAATGCAGATACGTATTTAAACTGTAGGGGGCAGCATTACGCCAAAGCGGCGTTCAGTCTGTCAAGTCAGAAGAAGAGGAAGAATTTATTTACATTTATCTGCACTGTTAACCCTGCCTATGGACATATTCAGCTGTCACCGCATACCACGGCTTATTGAAAGGTAAACACCAGCTATAACAAAAGTTACGTAGGTAACTGTGGTTCTGTGAAATCCTGGATGACTGCAGTCAGCTGGCCTGCACGTCACCTGACTGACAATTGTCATTAGGACTCGACCTGCGAAGAGCGCGAGGAGCTTTGTTTAGAGAAGGAATGAAACAGAACTATCGTTCCATAACTCTGCGACTACGGGAGATGACATCAGTCCGGTTGTCTTATACTGCTATCGGCACAAGCACGTTATAAAACAACGACATTAGGGCCGAGAAAAATAACCATTTTGTAACGTTAACTAACTTAAACGATAGCAACATGGCTTGACCGCACCGGCCGCTATTGACAAAAGATCGTGAAATAAAAACAAATATTATGCAACAATGAGGTAACTAATCCATGAAATGGGCCTAAACTAAGATAAAAAACAATTTTTTTCGTAATATTTATATCTCCATTAACAAAGAAAATACTTAAAATTTGTAGCTCGCCCTCTTTGCCGCTTGCATTCTGGGTAGCCCTTACTCACAAGGGTGGTGTCGGAGAATCTCAATATTGAGGGCGATTCAGCCCTCAAACTTGCCCCTTAAACGCCTCCTTCCACTAAAAACCTGTTTAATTTGCTTCTTCTGAAATACGGAGGGTTTCCCCTTGTTTACTTACACATGCTGACTTGCTAGCGTTGCGTTCCCCCCAGTTGGCTGTGCTTTCTCATCAGAAAAACAATACGAAGAAAAGAGCGAATCGGGAACAACCTCGCACTTCTACGTCACATTGCAAATAGCGTATCCCACGTGTGGTTTCTATCTGTCCATTGGAAGGCAGGTAACCCTCCACTACACACTAGAAGTAAAGACGGCACGACTGTAGCTTCGGAGTTGAGAAGCTAATTAGCTAACTGTTTGCTAGCATGGCGGAACAAACTTGTTTGTCGGCTCTATTTCCTGTCTGTAACAAAATAAGAGCGGAGGGCGGAGCTTCCTTCATACACTGATGGGAGGCAGCCAATCAGACGGAAATTCATGAGAAGGACCCGGAAAAGCTGCCGTTGGACCACAAGCCTCTCTTCTAGTATACAAATACAGCTGGATACAAAGATACCAGAAGGTTTTTTTAAACAGAAACGATGCAGAATGCATTCAATAATAATGGAGAACACAGAAATATTAATGAAATCACCATGGAAGTACAACTTTAACTTAACTTTCTGAGAATCGGGACAGCACTTGCACTTCGCGGGAGTGCGCATTTTTGAGATTGAGGGTTAAGACAGGAATTGGAATTCACCCTTTGCATTATGTCCGCTCTTCATCTGGTTTGTTTACCTTTACTTCGGGTCTTCTCGTCTGCTGATTCGCCAGCAAGGTCAAGCCTCCTCCAATGTGATTGGTCAGCCCATCACCGACTGAACAACTGGCCGATGCCTATTACACATGTTCAATATGCTGAAAAGAATGCCAATGGTGTTGGAGACGGCTGGAGACGGCCGACGACACAGAATACACCAAACTGACTCACGACCCGACTTCAGAAGACTCCACGATGACACCAGACGGACAAACATCGGCCCGGTGCATCTCTGCATTAACCCTCCTTGCCTCCAGTGAGGGCACCACTGGTGCATGAATGTGTGTGAGTATTCCAGTGGTAGTGGGAGGGGCCATGGACCTCTCCCACTACAAACAGTACATACTATGTATGTAGCTACAGCTACATAGCTGTAGCTACATACATAGCATACCATCACCAAGTATGAATGAGGAGTGAAAGCGTGATATAAATCTAACCCATTATTATTATTATTTTCTTCAGGTTAGTGTAGAGTTCATATTTACTGAACTGACCTGACTGCACATTTGTGAATAAGTCTACATGGTTCTCACTTCATGCAGCATGCTTGTTTACTTCAGGTTCACCGTAAACCTGAATTTTGTTGGATTATAAACTTTTTAGTTGTGATTATATCATCTTGTTTGTGCAATCTGTCTCATTGCTAAACAAAATATGTTGTTTCTAAAACTTTTCAACATTGTGAGAGTGATGATGATTAGTAGAGATAACTGAAGAAACTGCAGATGATAAACTCTTGTCAGGGTTAATCTTTAGTTCTAAAACAGACACTGAGATTAAAAAGAGAAAAGATGACAGAAAATCACTATAAAAAACTACAGTACAGTCCTGCTTGATAGAGAGATGTCTGCAAACTTGGCTACAATTAAATTTGTGAAATTAAATTTAGAGTTTGCTATACTTTATTATTCTGTAGTTTATTTCAAACAACAGAGCAAAGATAAATTTTTGTCGTATTTGTTTAAAAGCAAACTTTAAAAAAACATTTTTAGTTATTTATATATATATATATATATATATATATCTTCTTTGATTTGAATCAGAGTTCGTTTGCTCGGAAAGTCCGCTTTGTTTAGGGGAGTTGTGAATGCGCAAACAGACTCTGATCCGGAACAAACAACCGGACTTGGCCCACCTCGGTCTGATTCAAGTGAACCGAAGACAGGCGGTGGACTACAAATCGCATTGGCATTGTGGGTCAAACGTTGGACAACGTGGGTAAACGCTACAACAAACACATGTGAGGGACTGCAGTACTTATAAAGATGGCTCGTGGTCAGACGTGGAGTTACGAGGAAGTAAAAGCTTTAATCGATATTTGATCTGATGACATCATATCCAGCTCCTCGTACAAAAATAATGTTGCTTTGTGGAGGAAACAGAAGTTGTGTGAACCTTCTTGTACGTGCGTCTTGCTCTCGTCTATGGTGAATCCGAAAGCAGCGCCACCTGAGATTGTTGATCGTTTGGCAATAGTGCAACGCGAACGCGATCTCGTTCCGGAGGACCACCCTCGCCCCCAACCAAACCGAGTCCCCAAACACCAAGACTCACGGACTATGCTTTCTGAATGTGCCCTAAATGTCTTGACCATGCCTTGGTCTCAGTACTCCCTGGTCTCGGTAATGTCTTTTGGTCTCGATTGGTGTTGTCTTGACCACAACACTAGGTTTAACCACCACAGTCTACCTGAGTATTGTTGCTGACCATGTCCATCCCTTTATGACCACAGTGGAGCATCTTCTGATGCTGCTTCCAGCAGGATGATGATGTCACAAAGATGACATCATCTCCACCTGCTTTCTGGAACATGACCATGAGTTCACTCAACTCCAATGTTCTCCACAGTCACCAGATCTCAGTCCAACAGAGCAGCTTTGAGATGAGGCGGAACGGGAGGTTCTCATCATGATGAAGGGGAACGAGAGATTCTCATTGCGATGAGGTCAGGGTTTATGCAGGTATCAGCAAATCTCATTTAATGCTTTTTCATGCCACTTTAAACTAACTTCATGCCCATCTCCTACTTATGATACTAATAAATAATGCTTATCTTTAATATTTGAAAATCCAAATGTAACTTTGAAGCACTTTGTTGCATTCAAGTTACATTTGGATTTTCAAATATTAAAGATAAGCATTATTTATCGCTTACACTTTGTGTGTGAAAATATCATCAGTAGATGTCGACTGCCCTACAGATCGCAAAACAACATGCACTGATAATTCTAATGAACATACTGCATACATGGCAGTAAGCAAATTTGCCAAAATGTTGAACTCTCTTTAAATATATTCAATATACTATATACTTCACATATATTCATGTCAACCAGACAAACTTCAAGTAAGCACCACCATCTAAACTGAATGATGCTTAGATCTGGTATTGAAACAGGGTGTAGCCAGACTTTGGTTTCTAAGGATGAATACCCTCATAAAAGTTGATCAAATAAGCAACCGGGTTATAATTATCCGTGTACACTTTTGTAAAGGGTTTCCAAATTTCTTCATAAATATGCAATTGGTCATTTATTTTATAAATCAGTCACTCATATGCTGCAGTTTCTGACGGGGCTGTGTACCATTTTGAATATGTAGGGTCATTTTGTCCTTTCCAGTGTCTTAGAATGATTCTTTTGGCTGTAGTGAGTGCTGTCTTCAGCCAGGTGGCTCTTTTTCCTTTTAAACTAGCATTATTATCCAAATAGTTCAAGAGACATAATTGGGGTAAAACAATATTAACTATCAAGTTTTTGCGTATTTTATCCATAACCTCTTTCCAATAGTTAAGCAGATTTGGACGCGTGAGAAACATATGAACCATATCACCACGGGCTGATTTACATCTCCAGCATGTGTCGACTTCGATGATACCAGCCCTGTACAGCTTACATGTGTCCAGTATAGTCTGTTAAATATCTTGAATTGGATAAGTTTTGAGTGTGCATCCCTCATAGGCTTCAGCATATGTTTGACCAAAGAGTCCCACTCATCCTCTTCAAAAGTGATCTCCAGATCCTTTTCCCAAACTTTTTCAGACCTCTATTAACATCTTCCCAGTCTTCAGTGAGATAACTGCATATATTACTTATCATTCGGGGAAGGCTGTATAGTTGCCTAAATTTAGATTGAATATATCTTCTGAATCTTCAAAACAATGTAGATATATTCAATGTAGCTTGTTTCACTTTAGTCAGGCAGTCCCTCAGAAGGTACTGCCAAAAGTCTTCGTTACAGAGACTAAATGCTGACCGGAGCTGTTCAAAAGTTTTGAATGTATTATCGCAGAAAAGCTGGCTGATTGTGGAAATCCCCTTACTATGCCATCTTTACCAAAAGAAACTCTTTCCTCCAATTTTTAGTTTAGGATTGTTCCAAATGGATGCTGAGCCCATCAAAAAAGGGCATGTTTTCTTCTATTTATTAAAGGTGTCATAACCTGCTGTTTTACATACACAATCCTTCTTAAATGGACCTGGGGGGACAGAGCCTTCTCAGTTGCTGCCCCCGCCCTCTGGAACTCACTCCCCCAAACCCTCCATGACTGCACTGAACTCCTTTATATACCTTCTGAAGACCCACCTCTTTAGATCCGCTTTTAATTTATGAATCGCATTGATGGCCTCCCCTCCTTTTTGTTGACCTTTCAGTTGTTGCCCTCTCTTCTCTCCCTGTCTTACATCTTTCCCTTTGATTTGTAGTTTTATTGTATTTTAATCAAATGTTTGTTGTAAATTTTACTTGCCTGTTCTTTTATTACTTGTGTAAAGCGTCTTTGAGCTTCTATAAAAGCGCTCTATAAATAAAATGTATTATTATTCCCCCCCCATTATTTAAATCATCTTCAAATGAATTTTTAATTCTAGTTGGGTGGGAGGAAAATTTAATGAGCTCATTTTAACCTCTTTTTATCCCCAACTATTGTTTGTCGCGAGAATACATACGAGAGTTAGACCTGTCTGTAAGCGCGTTCACGAGGCAAACATCAAAGCCAAAACAAAGTTTTATCAGGACAGAGCAGGTGAAGGAAATGATGTCCCAGCAGAGAAAAACTTGATAAAAACGTAACGGTGCGGTTGATGGAGAGGATCCGGAGTAAAAGGGCTGGACACTGATGAATATAAGGAGCGGACGTCTGACGTGAAGTTAACCAAACACTGTTAGCTTCTGTAGCTACATTAGCAGCTTGTCCGCTTGTCTACCACCGTTTACTGGTCTCCGACACCAAAGATAAGTTACACAGCAGCAAAGATATAAAGATATAAGGTTTGCATGTATTGTCTGGTGGTGCATCCACAGTAAAACAGTTGCTTTTAATTGCAGGAGCAAGTTGACGCAACCGTTAGACATGCAGCTGTCCTCCATGCGCTGCCTGCCTATCTGCATGAGGATGCCTCCAGTTTTTGAAGACTTGGGATGTAAGTCTTGCCTCCAAAAGATATAGTAGAAATATATTTACTTTTCCAAAATGTAGATTTACAAGATTCCTGGTCAAAAATAGCAACATGGCACCAACTGTGATCCTTCTATAGTACAAATGTGTATATCCTAGCTATGTATATTACTCTAACCATAAGCATTTATTTTTAACCTCTGACTCTTACTCACTTGCAATTAAGATTGAATAAAATGTGATCTAGTATGTCATCACAGCTTGCCAGTGAAGAATCATCAGTTTTTCTTTCCCTTGCCAATCGGAAAACTTTTAGGTTTTCTCTGCAGGATTTGAATGTGCTGTTTTATTATATAGATTGGTATGTTAAGCAACCAAGTTCTAAATGCACTTAAAACTTGTCTGGTTTAATAGTTCTATGCAGCTGAAATGCATATATTCTAATATGTCATCAAATGTTTTTATATTTATCTAATTTCCCTTCTTTTGTAAGGTTCAGTGATAGAAGTGTTAAGGAGAAATACTTGTTCAGTTGCATGTTATTCTGTTTTTAAATTTGTGGTTTGTGCTGCCTTTAAAACTTCTACTGTCCAAAGAAGTGAAATTTAATCATTTCCAATCATAATAGTTGAGTGCAAACATATTTGCATTTTAAACTTAAATTTGTTTGTGACAGAGCAATTGGAAATATAATCTAGAACTGTAATTGCCTTTAAAACCAGTTTTTAAGCATTTTTCGTGGCCATAGTAGGTATCCCTGCAAATTTGCAGCAGAAAGGTGAAATGGAGGATTGCTTTGATATTACCATTAGATGTGGATCATAATGACATCTTTATTGTAGAGTTGTGGCATTTCAAAATTTGAAGGGCAGACATAAAACACTTAGAACAGGTGATAATTTAAAGTTGAACCTTTTATTTAGTCTTTGTAAACAATACCATGTTCAGCAAATAAAATCAAAAAAGCAATGGAATGGGAGTAAATGGTGGAATACTAATGCCCCGTTTCCACCAGCGGGTCTGGGTCGGGTCGGGCCGGATCGGTCCACGTTTTTTTGCGTCTCCACAGATAAAAACTGGGACGGGTACCCTTATATCCGACCCAACCCGGCCTACTTTTTTGGTACCCTTCGGTAGGGGTACTGATCTAACCGATCCGGACCAAAGAGGTGGAGCTAATACACAGCAATCAGCTGATTCATTGAAAAATCCGCCACTTCCCGCGTGACCAAGTGTAAAAACAAAGCCGGGGTGACTCCTTTCTGTTTCTGTCACGTGTGGCGCCGGTGTTTTGGTTAAACGGCGTTACACGGCGATGATGTCACACAATCATGTAGCAGCGCTGTCCAGCTAATTCTCCGCCTCCAGAGTGGGTACAGGTTGCTGTGGGGACACAGCGTGAAATCAACACATCCGTACCAAAACCCACCCGATCCGGCCTGGCCCGGCCCGACCTGACCCAGACCCGCGGGTGGAAACGGGGCTTAAGACTTGTCACAAGTATAGGCTAATTGTTGTCATTTCATTTATTTATAAGTCTCAGATTTAGGAACTATCTTAAAACATATATGTCTGTTGTTTTTTCTCAAGGTGGGGCAGTCTGATGAACCAGATATTGAGGACATGCCTCTTGGGCTCCTCTCAGTCAGTGCCAGATGCCACACTCTTCAGCCCTGAGAGGGTTGCAGTTGTACTTGAGGGTAACTGATCTTCCCACACTGGCTGATGCTTTTGTTATGTTGTTTGGACTAATTTACGCCCTGCATCTAAGTTACCCAAAGACCCTGGCAAACACGTTTGACTTTACCCAGAGAGTCTTGATGGGTCTGAGGATGGGAAGTTGAGACCCAAAGTGTTGACTCTTAAAAATGACCTTTTGACAGAGGATTAATCTGTGTGAAAGTTGCCCCTGAAGGACTTGTCATTTATTCCGCATAATATGGGGCATTGAATGTTTTTTTTCTTTTTTTTTTTCTTCTTCTTTTATTTTTTTTAGTATTTAATGTTCCATTTACAGTTTGGATCTTAATGTTTAATGTTATTTTAAGGACTTTTGCACTTTATGAATATGTAAAAGGTGGACAGCATTGTTTATTTATTTATTTTTTTCTTTTCTTGACATTTGAAAATGATTCAACACATTTTTCTTTGTTTTGAGGGGGGTGCATACACTTTGCAATGTGCTAAATAGTCTGAAGGTTCTTGGAAAAAACATTGAACTGTTTACTAGTCATATGTTTACACCTAGATGGAAGTATGTTGCACTCGTTGCACTTAAAGTTCTTTGCCATATATATTTTCAAATGATGTGCCAGTCTATTTTTTTTCTCTTCCGGCTCTCAGCGAGTGCAGACGTGCTTCCCTCTGCTCCCGTCTCCCTGCTTTCCCTGCAATCTTTGTCTTGTCTCTCTCAGAGCTTCTGTCTGTGTTTTCTCCCAAACTTCAATTTTGAATCATGGATCTGGTCGGCTGGTCTCTCAACGCATTGGATAAAATTTTTTCCACCCAAAGACAAGGCTCGGGACAGCCTTCTTGCCCTGCAGAAACGCACCCGGCCGGGTATGTAATGGACTCATGGGGAAAGTGGAGGATTATGTGCCTGTCCGTGCTTTCTGTGGAAGACGTCGAGGACGTATACATTTTTGGATTTATGATAACCGGGTTCCTGCTGATTGGAGCATGCATCTACCTGGTTTATCTGAAATATGGTAAGCTGATGGCAGCGGTTGGCAAGCTGCCGGACGCTGTTTGCCGTGTCGCCAACGCTCAGACTAATGCGATCTGTGAGCAGATTCAAAAACTTGTAGCCACTCTGACTAAGAGTGACAAGCAGGAGGAGATTCTGAACTTGCTGCGCAAGATTGATGCAAGCTTGGAGAAATTGACGACCGGCAATTGATGGAAATGACCAAGATTTGGCTGTTTGGAATCGCCATTGGAGACCGCTGGGACTTGAAGGCAGGCAAGAAAACAGATGTCAGCCTGACCCAAACAATCCTACTTATCTAATCTACTCCCCAATGTCCTTGGAGAAACTGCCGAAGTGAAGCTCTGCAACCCCCCCCCCCCCCCTCCCCTCCACGGGAACAGTAGACACACTGGCAAGGCTGTTCTTATCACCTACAGACTTTGTGTGCTCTGTCTCTCGCTCACGCACACACATCACACGATACTGACACACACATGTCCACTGCACTGCTGGTCCTTCAACTTCCTCCCACCAGGAATCGGTGGAGGATGGAAAGATGCGCCCCCTGTTGTTGGCTGCGTCTCCTCCCTCACTGGGCTCTGGACCCCTCCTCCTCCCTACCACATGTGTCACGTTGTGGTTGTCTGTATACGTGCTTAATTGTACTGAGGGTATTTTTTTAACCCATTATCACGTCCTCTGCAGAGGGCGGGACAGTGGTTCAAATGTATGTAAGCAAGGTCTGTAGTTTGCTTAAAGTTACGCACATTCCTACGCTAGTTTTTTTTTTTTTTTTTTTATAAATCCCAACTGTTGCGTAAGAAGCCCGATTTTGTGTGTAAGCCAGATTTATAAATGAGGTCCCAGGACTGGAGCATTATGGGGGGCTAGGATGTCCCATTTCAGCAGCCTACCGTTTCAGGAGGCTGCTTCGGAGTACGCAGACTACGTAGTACATTCCTACACAGCCTGTATACTTCGCAGTGTGCAGACTGCAACATTTTTCTATTTTAGTTTTTTTGCACTCCAGTTCTTATTCTTCGTTTGTGCTGTTTTACTCAATTTTTCCTCTCGTGTTGTGTTATGGGCAGCTGTTTTGTTGTTTTGTACTGTACCTGAAAAATAAGGAAATAACCACCTGCAGAGGTGGCCTCATACTTTTCACCACATAACATGACAAATACCTTTAATGAGTCCTGCATGAACAACCAAACTTTGACAGTAAAAAAATCCCACACTGGATCATGTGAAGCAGCTATGGCCCAGATCGAGCCTCTGGGGCTGGAAATCCTTTGTGTGAGCACCGTGTGCTGTCTGGGTAACACCAAGCAGGCCCAGATCTGAACCCCGAACTGGCCCCTTGAAGAAGGGACGGCCGACCCACATACTCTCACTTCTCAAATATTTTCTCCTGCTGAAGTTCAGGCCCCTGTGTGTGCTATACACATAAAGAACACACATGTACATGACATGTTTTCAGCCTGAAATGACTGTAAGCATCACGGCTGTTTGCATTTTCCATCGCCCTCATTATTGTGTTGTTTAGGACACAAACATGAGCAGCGATCTACTGTCATCAGGATCTCAAGCCAGATAAAATACCTACCAGACCAAGAAGAAGTGTTTACACTTAAATCAAAGAAGGATGTGGGAAATGGGCAGAGTTGACACTCAAAGCAGCACTGAGGTGTGTGACTTGCAGAATAACTCCACTATTACAGTAGACGCTACACAATCAGATCTGATCTTACACACTAAACACTCCTGGGCCAAACTACTAGGTTAAAAACAGACCAACTAATGTTGGGTTATTTCAACTTCTGGGTTAAAATAACGCAACATTGTAGTCAATATAACCCAACTTCTGGGTCAAATATTCAACCCGAAAGTTGGGTCAAAAAAATAACCCAATTTTCTTGGTCGAAGTAACCCAGAAATTAGTTGGTTCCTTTTTCATTGGGTTATTTTTAACCCAGGAATTTTTAGTGTGTTAAAAGCCAGTTGAGGAAATCTAAGGTGCTAGTACGAGTGGCTGAATTCACTCATCAGTTAGCAGGAACATAGAGGCTGCTAATTTCTTATTGGCTTTATTTCAGACCCTAAAATCCCAGACGGATTTTAAGGGTTTTACACAACGTTGTGTCATCATGCAAGTACGGGATGGATTGACCTGAAATTTTCACCAGCCATGCATCTCAGCCAAAGGACGAACCCACTAAATTTTGGTGGTGATCAAGATCACCTTCTGTATCCAGGAATTTTTTGCGCTCTCCGAGTGCTTTTCTAGTTTATTACTCTTTTACTCATAAGCATACGCACTTTATCACTTTATCACGCACTTAAGTATTTTAAGTAGCTGTGGTGTTGCTGTTTTCTGTACTTTTTCTTTCAATGGCCTTTTTATAAATGGCAGAATAAGTATATGAAAATTACTGTATAGGTAAGAGACAAAAAATGGATTCTCGTAATCAGTGACAAACAGTCTGCCTTGGCCCAGGTTCTGAGATAAGTTGCTGTATATTGACATGTTAAGTTTTTTTTTTCCTGGACACTGTATTAGAGTGAAACCTGAGAGTCAGAGGGGGGTCGGGTTTCACACTTTTAAGAGAAAGTTTAGACAAAATGTTCCCATCATTGAGATATACTCATCCATGCTTGGGGAAAAATTTAGGTCATAGTGCAGGACATCATCTCTCTGAGCCGAATTAAAGCCACTTAAAACCACAGTCAAAACACCACGCAGCATCCGCACCTGGCAGCATTCGCACCACACAGCAATCGCACCACACAGCATTTGCACCACGCAGCATTCGCACCACACAGCAATCGCACCACACAGCATTCGCACCACGCAGCATCCGCACCAGGCACCATTCCCACCACGCAGCATCCGCACCACGCAGCATCCGCACCACGCAGCATCCGCACCACGCAGCATTCGCACCACGCAGCATCCGCACCACGCAGCATCCGCACCACGCAGCATCCGCACCAGGCACCATTCCCACCACGCAGCATCCGCACCACGCAGCATCCGCACCAGGCACCATTCCCACCACGCAGCATCCGCACCACGCAGCATCCGCACCACGCAGCATCCGCACCACGCAGCATCCGCACCACGCAGCATCCGCACCACGCAGCATTCCCACCACGCAGCAATCGCACCACGCAGCATTCGCACCACGCAGCAATCGCACCACGCAGCATTCGCACCACGCAGCATCCGCACCATGCAGCATCCGCACCACGCAGCATCCGCACCACGCAGCATCCGCATTGGACAGCATTCGCAGCATTCAGCATCCATTCCAGGCAGCATCTGTACCATTCAGCATCTGCACCAGGCAGCATTTGCACTTGACAGCATCCACACCAGGCAGCATTTGCACCAAGCAGCATTCGCACCACGCAGCATTTGCATCTGACAGCATCCGCACCTGACAAATCATTCATACCTAACAGCATTCGCACCATTCAGCATCCGTTCAAGGCAGCATCTGTACCATTCAGCATCTGCACCACACAGCATTGTCACAAGGCAGCATTCGCACCATTAAGCATCCCCATCATGCAGCATTCGCACCACGCAGCAATCGCACCACGCAGCATTCGCACCACGCAGCATTCGCACCACGCAGCATTCGCACCACGCAGCATCCGCACCACGCAGCATCCGCACCTGGCAGCATTCGCACCACGCAGCATTCGCACCTGGCAGCATCCGCACCTGGCAGCATCCGCACCACGCAGCATCCGCACCTGGCAGCATTCGCACCACGCAGCAATCGCACCACGCAGCATCCGCACCTGGCAGCATTCGCACCACGCAGCAATCGCACCACGCAGCATTCGCACCACGCAGCATCCGCACCACGCAGCATTCGCACCTGGCAGCATCCGCACCTGGCAGCATTCGCACCACGCAGCATCTGCACCACGCAGCATCCGCACCACACAGCATCCGCACCTGGCAGCATCCGCACCACGCAGCATTCGCACCACGCAGCATTCGCACCACGCAGCATTCGCACCACGCAGCATTCGCACCACGCAGCATTCGCACCTGGCAGCATTCGCACCATGCAGCATCCGCACCACGCAGCATTCGCACCACGCAGCATTCGCACCTGGCAGCATTCGCACCATGCAGCATCCGCACCACGCAGCATCCGCACCTGGCAGCATTCGCACCACGCAGCATTCGCACCACGCAGCATTCGCACCACGCAGCATCCGCACCTGACAGCATTCGCACCTGACAGCATCCGCACCAGGCAGCATCCGCATGAGGTTGCACTGCACCTGACAGCATTCACACAACACAGTATCCGCACCACGCAGCATTCGCACCACGCAGCATTCGCACCACGCAGCATTCGCACCACGCAGCATTCGCACCTGACAGCATTCACACCATGCAAAATTCGCACCACACAGCATTCCCACCTGACAGCATCCGCACTATTCAGCATCTGCACCAGGCAGCTGTCACCATTCATGATCCGCACCACGCAGCATCCGCACCGGACAGCATTCGCACCATTCAGCATCCACACCAGGCAGCATCCGCATGACGCAGCATTCGCACCAGGGAGCACCTGCACCACGCAGAATCCGCACCTGACAGCATCCGCACCACGCAGCATTCACACCTGAAACCATTCGCACCAAGCAGCATTCCTACTGAAACCATTCACACCACGCAGCATTCACACCTGAAAGCATTTGAACCACGCAGCATCAGCACCAGGGAGCATTGTCACCATTTATGATCCGCACCACGCAGCATTCGCACCATTCAGCATCTGTTCCAGGCAGCATCTGTACCATTCAGCATCTGCAACTGACAGCATCCACACCAGGCAGCATCCAAACCATTCAGCATTCGCACCAGGGAGCATCCGCATCACACAGCATTCGCACAACGCAGCAATCGCATCACGCAGCAATCGCATCACACAGCAATCGCATCACACAGCAATCGCACCACACAGCATCCCCACCAGGCAGCATTTGCACCACGCAGCATTCGCACCTGACAGCATTCACACCACGCAGATTTCGCACCACGCAGCATCCGCACCACGCAGCATTGTCACCATTAATGATCCGCACCACGCAGCATCCACATTGGACAGCATTCGCAGCATTCAGCATCCATTCCAGGCAGCATCTGCACTTGACAGCATCCACACCAGGCAGCATTTGCACCAAGCAGCATTCGCACCACGCAGCATTTGCATCTGACAGCATCGGCACCACACAGCATCCGCACCTGACAAATCATTCATACCTAACAGCATTCGCACCATTCAGCATCCGTTCAAGGCAGCATCTGTACCATTCAGCATCTGCACCACACAGCATTGTCACAAGGCAGCATTCGCACCATTAAGCATCCCCATCATGCAGCATTCGCACCACGCAGCATTCGCACCATTCAGCATCTGTACTATTCAGCACCCGCACCTGACAGCATCCACCCCACGCAGCATCCGCACCATGCAGCATTTGCACCATGCAGCATTCACACCATGTAGCATTTGCACCTGACAGCATTCGCACCACACAGCATACGTACCAGGCAGCATTCGCACCACTCTGCATCTGCAACGTTTAGCATTTGCATCGCACAGCATCCACACTGTCTAGTATTCACACCATTTAGCATTAACCCTAGTCAGCATTTGCAACGCTTAGTATTCGCGCTGTTCTTGTTATTTTCCTGTTATTTCCAAAAGAGCTGACCCTTAGGGTCAAAGTTAAAAGAAAATAAATAAATGAATACAAATTTTTCAAAAGAAAAAGAAAAAACACAAAAATGACTGCAGGTTCAACTAGGGCTGGACAAAAAAAGATCATTGATAAAATTAAATGTTATTTTAGGTGCAGCCCTGGCCATTTAAGCTTTTGCTGAATGACCTCCTTATAATAAAGATCACACTAGAGCCGTTTTCAGGCTTTCATTGCGGAACATGAGCATTAAATCCATCTGCTCTTTAAACGGACTTGTCTTTTTAAAAATGACACTTCCTTGCGGACTTATCGCATCCCGGGTGCTTTCAGACATCAAGAAATGTTGGGGAAAAGTCAGCACAGCCCAACTCTCCCTTGTCTCCCTTCAGCCAAAACGACGTGCCGCAACATTTCCGCTCGTGACATGCAGACCAGCCAGTACATGTCCGCTTCATCTCCAAGGTAAAAGACCGGAACGCATGTCTGAGTGCAAGCGTTATAAAGGACAGAGTCCTCAATATTAAGGCCCTTTCAGATAGAACGCGGCAAGCGCAGGCCGATGGCGGCAAACCCATTCATTGTGTATGTGGTACCGCCGCGGCAGCAAGGTGTGCGCATGCCGCCGCGGTGCCGCTGCGCCCACATTGAAAAATTTTCAATTCGGGCGCAGCGCGCTGTGACGACATCCTAGCGCGTCCAATAGGAGAGGCCAGTTCAGTTATCAGGATCACCCTTTTATCTGCTGCTGATCATCTCCTGCTCCTCAGGTGAAATCCCTTTGCTGCGACAATGAGAGGTACATCTGTCACAACGAAGCGTGCCGGGGAGAAAACACTTCCTGGTCTGTCGCTTAGCAACGCGTGCCTGACGTGCTCGCTGCCGCTGTGGTCTTTCGCAGACTCTGCGCCCTACCCCGCAGTGCGCGGCGCAAAAGACGCGTTCCATCTGAAAAGGCCTTTACCGCTTTCCAGTGCAGGTCTGAAAGGGGCATGATACTGAATTCCAAGTCAGCCTTTGACTGGGACTGCGTTTGTGATTGGTTTGGTGGCAGGAGTGACCGTAGTATCATGCTACCCGATAGGCTACAGCGGAAAACTGTGCTTCTAAATCAAACTTTTATTGACCCTCTTTTTTGTCTATTGCAAAAACCTCTATCGATCGATATATATCGATATCGAATTATTGTCCAGCCCTAGGTTCAACCTATTTTTGACTTTGGCTCCCTGACGTAAGATACAAACATTATAAACATGGATCTGTATCAGGATATGACAAATAAAACTACAATCAAACACGTTATCAGGAGCAGTTCAGAGTCTCTGGAGCCCATTGCAGCGATCGTGAGGCAGGTACACCTGGACAGGTCCCCAGTCTGTTGCAGGCATCATGATGTCTATTATTAACCAGCACAGAACAGAAGCTGCCAGATGTTGCCATTAATACTTTCAAATGAAATAGTATAAGTATAGTCGTAAAGATTTTAGATTGAGTTCTTTTACAAATATTGCAGGTCTTCAAAGTTTTCCAGGCCAAGGACCCCCAAACGATCGTTTATTTACATCAATATGATTGCTCTGTTGTGTTACTGTGTGCTACTGCTATCAGGAAATCTCCAGTAAATATATTTTATATACAGCAGTAGAGCCTTGATTCTTTTCCTCCTAATCCCCAAGACCTTAAAGAAAAACTGTATACCATTAAAAAATACCTTCATAATAATTTTCTGTGTGTTTTAGAAGAATTGTGGGGGAAATATTTAAAAAAAAGTCTAATCAATCAAAATTTTAGCAACCCTCCTGCAGTACCTCTGCAGACCCCCTGTTGAAGACCTCTATTGTAGAGCAAAAATGAACGTGATGGCATACCACTTCTCATCTGTCCACCGCTTTTGCGAGTGGCATGCGGGTGAGAGTCGGATATCAGCTCCTGACACTGAGGAGCTGATGGAGACGGCAGAAACCATCCACCCACCAGAAAGACTTGTGTCTTGTTTAAAAACTGTTTATTTTGACATAAACAGCACCATCTAGTGGATCAGAGGGGTTAACACTTTGAGCAAATAAAACTAAAAATATGCACACTGATCAGGGATTAAACATAGCTGCTGTCCCTGACAGTATTTTCAACACAAAGATTCATTTACAGCAATAACATTTAAATCACATTTATGCACAATTAAATCTGATGAGTGACGATACGATGCGAGAATCCTCTGTTCATACCAGCAGCTCTGCTGTTCACCTTTCACACAGATTTAACTTCAGATTTGGAAGTCAGCCCTAATACATCTGTAATTAGTTAAAATGATTAAATTATGTTCTTTGAGAAAAATCAACTTGATCTGCAACTACTTAGCAGAGAATCATAAATGTTGCATGAAATTTTCAAACATGTCTGAGCATTGAGTGACTTTCCCTCTGTTCTAAACCTCTACATCACTGAGGCTGTGTGTATAATCTGGGTCTCTACAGAAAGTTGGGATGTGCCAGGATGCAGAATCCAGATACACTAATGCTGTGTTCGGACCAAACATGATTTGGTGTCAGGTTTACATGCAAAATCAACGGCCGACGCGTGTCGAGGAGGCATCGAAAATCTCCTCGTCTAGGCGCGATTTGTGCATCGAGTTTTGAGATTTTGAGCATTTGACGCGCATTATGCGCATCACGGACATCAGACACCGGAGTTGGAAAATCTGAACTTTGGCGTCTTGACGCAGGGTGTCGACCAATCAGAGCGAGTCATGACACAGACACACATTTTATGACAGGACGGAAACACCCAGAAGAACCAGGGAAATCTCCTCTCTCTCTGCAGACAGAGGAGGATAAACTGATCTGTGTCCGGTCCCGGTTTCTGAACGGTGGTTTGATGACCTGCTGTCCTGATGGGATTTACTGAGCTGATAATGCTGCCCCGCATCAGGAAAGTGGGTTGTTAAATTGGACTGGATCATACGGCTGAAAGTGCCCCTCGCCAGCGTGCAGCTCCTGGAGTAAACGGTGAAACTCATCACACTCGGAACACCTGGAATCATCTGATGAACCAGACACGGAGCAGAGATGCTCGATGACGACGCTACCTTGCTTTATTTATCACATAAAGCCGAGCCGCTCTGCCATGGTGCAGACAGACCGGTGACAGGAAAAAGAGAAAGGAAAGGCTCCTCCGGAGGCACGTTGAGCACGCCTTGGCTGGGCATCCCTCGCCGCGTGTCAGGGGCATCAAAACGCTGGAAATCAAGCATCTGACTTTTTAGTGACCCAGCGTCCAACTTTGGGCGTCAGGCGTGATTTTGACACCCAAATCACGTTTGGTCTGAACACACCGTATATTGCCAAAAGTATTGTCTCACCTGCCTTGACTCACATTTGAGCTTAAGTAACATCCCATTCCTAATCCATAGGGTTCAGTATGACGTTGGTCCACCTTTGCTGCTAGAACAGCTTCATCTTCTGGGAAGGCTGTCCATGAGGTGTGTTTATGGGAATTTTTGACCATTCTTCCAGAAGCACATTTGTGAGGTCACACTGATGTTGGAGGAGAAGGCCTGGCTCTCAGTCTCCGCTCTGATTCATCCCAAAGGTGTTCTATGGGGTTGAGGTCAGGACTCTGTGCGGGCCAGTCCAGTTCCTCCACACCAGACTCTGCATCCAGGTCTTTCTGGACCTGCTTTGTGGTGCACAGTCATGTGGGAAGAGGAAGGGGCCAGCTCCAAACTGGTCCTACAAAGTTGGGAGCATGGAATTGTCCAGAATGTCTTGGTATGCTGAAGCATTCAGAGTTACTTTCACTGGAACTAAGGGGCCCAAAAACACCCCCACACCATAATCTCCCTCCACCAAACTTTACACTTGGCACAATGCAGTCAGACAAGTACCGTTGTCCTCGTAACCGCCAAACCCAGACTCCTCCATCAGATTGCCAGATGGAGAAGTGTGATTCGTCAGAGAACGCCTCCACTGCTCTAAAGTCCAGTGGCGGCTGCTTTATGCAGCTAATCGCCATGGAAACCCATTCCATGAAGCTTTGTCACTTTTCTTAAGCTGATCTGAAGGCCACATGAAGTTTGGAGGTCTGTAGTGATTGACTCTGCAGGAAGTTGGCCGCCTCTTCGCACTATGAGCTTCAGCATCCGCTGACCTGCTCCGTCAGTTTACGTGGCCGACCACTTCATGGCTGAGTTGCCGTCGTTTCCAAACACTTCCATTTTCTTATAATCCAGCTGACAGTTGACTGTGGAATATTTAGGAGCGAGGAAATTTCACCACTGGATTGTTGCACAGGTGGCATCCTATCACAGTTCCACGCTGGAATTCACTGAGCTCCTGAGAGTGACACATTCTTTCACACATTTGTAGAAAAAGTCTGCATGCCGAGCTGCTTCATTTATACACCTGTGGCCATGAAAGTGATGGAACACCTGATTCCCAGAATTTGGATGGGTGAACAAATATTTTTGGAAATATCGTGTACGTGTTACTGCGTCACGGTTACCTGGAGCAGGAGAAAATGTACTGATGGATGAGCAGAAACTGCAGAAACTCGAGACAAGCAGCATGTCTGGAAGTTGAAATTCAACACCCTCAGAGTTAAATTCAACACTTGCCCAGAGTTTATGTGGGAGCTGCTGAAAATGTCAGTAATTCTAACACTTCAGTGTTAAAATTACTAACACTGCCCCAGTGTCAAACTTTAACACCGAGATGGATGATGGTGACACCAAAGCCCCGTTTCCACCCGCGGGTCAGGTCGAGCCAGGCCGGATCGGGTGGGTTTTGATACGGATGTGTTGATTTCACGCTGCGTCCCCACAGCAACCTGTACCTTTACTCTGGAGGCGCTGGACAGCGCTGCTACGTGATCGCGTGACATCATCACTGTGCAACGCCGTTTAACCAAAACACCGGCGCCACACATGACAGAAACAAAAAAGGAGTCACCCCGGCTTTGTTTTTACACTGGGTCACGCGGGAAGTGGGATTTTTCAACAAATCAATGTATTGCTTTGTGTTAGCTCCACCTCTTTGGTCCGGATCGGTTAGATCAGTACCCCTACCGAAGGGTGCCAAAAAAGTAGGCCGGGTCGGGTCGGATATAAGGGTACTCGTCCAGGTTTTTATCTGTGGAAACGCAAAAAAACGTGGACCGATCCGGCCCGACCCGACCCAGACCCGCTGGTGGAAACGGGGCTCAAGTCTGTGTTGAAACTTCATCAAATTTGTGGTATCTGACTAATCTCTGGAGAAAGCCATGATGAGGTCAGGAATGCTTTTGTTTACCCCTCAGACCCTCCAGGACCCTCAGCTTCGACTCTCCAGCCCGAGCTTCCTCTGCTGCATCTGAGCTACCAGTATGATCAGGATATGATTCCCAGTCATGCTTCTATCACATGACCTGCTACAGCTCAGGGTCAGCCCATGTAATAAGTGTGCAAACAGTCTGAAGCCACAGTGGGGCAAAATCAGGGGGATCAAATATAGACGTCCTTAAAATTATTCATACCCTCAAATTAAAGTAAAAAAAAAAAAAAAGAAAAAATCATGAAAAAATCCAGCTGTCAGTGAAATATGTTGAAATTGACAAAAGTCATAAACAAAAATTCTATGCCAATCATAACATTTATTTTTAATTGTAATTCAAAAAATATGTAAAAACAAACACGCAAAATACTGGTTAGTATCCATCTTTTATGTTTCCATTACACTTTTTCAAAAAATAAAAGCGATATTTCTGTAATTAAAAAAGTACAACTGCGATATGCAGGTGTTTCCATTATTCAGTGTAATTTCTCAGAAATTCCATCCTGCGAGACTCCACTTTGAGGAAGATTGGAGATGCAAAACATTTTGTGTTTTAGAGCTACACAGGCAAAGTCCATATGTATGGAGCCCCTCTGATCACATAATTGACATTACCATCAATTTCAGCTATCTAATTAGTAGAAAGTTTGACAAGAAGTATTCAACAGTCAAAATAGAAGTCTCTTAGCAACATAGTGGTGACACAGGAGCAATCTTTTACTTTTCTTCAAAAAATGTAATAAATAATGGTGTTGGCATGGGTCACTTATCGTGGATTTACCATATAGTCACAGAATAAGCACTGCATTTGGTGACTGAATTGTAACCTACGAATTCCACATGAGGTGTGCCTCAGGGATCTATCTTGGACCCAGTGCTTTTTAACCTGCTTCCATGCTCCCCCTTTGCAGGGTCATCAAGAGACATGGAGTCCACTTTTACAGTTACGCTGATGATACAACGCTAAGACATCTCTGTCTCCTGATGACTCAAGGCCAGTGGATGCACTTTTGAACTATTTCAGACATCAGATCCTGGATGTCAGAAAACTTTCTCCAAGCTTAACCAGGCCAAAACTGACGTTTTAGTCATTGGTCCTAAAGCCCAGAGAGAAAAGCTTTTACCTGAACAAAAAGCTTTATGTGCACCAATCCATCGTTACAAGTAAAAAATCTGGGCGTGATTTTTGAGTCTGAGCTGACTTTTATTCCACACAAAGAATATCACAAAAATAGGGTTTTACCATTTGAAAAATATGGCCAGAATCCGCCCCATTCTCTCTCGGGCCAACACAGAGACGCTAATGCATGCTTTTATTACAGATCGTATTGACTACTGTAACGGCTTGCTTTACTTTCAGGGGAAGTTACATTCAATTGATCTCAAATAGGAACACCCAGACGACATGTTCTTCTTTTTTCCTCACCATGACGCTCTCCTCTTCCTGAATACACCCCTTGAGCTTCTCCTCCAGGAGGCCCTCCCTCTTTTCAAACTGCTTGAGCAGAAGCATCTCCTGTGGGGAACGTCATCATGTTGAGGTCAGCAATCTTTAGCTGGCAGTTCAGACGCTGTTGCAGGCGGGACAGGACCCAGAGCGCCGCATCAAATCTGACAAATTGCGCTTTCCATCTACAGAAATGAATGAATGAATGAATGAATAAATGAATACGAACATAAAGACATTTTCATTGTTATTATAGTTAATCCAACCTCTGATTGAGAATTCATAAGTTTAGAAAGATAACCTGTTGAATCAAGCAGTCCTGTTCATACTGCAGCCTGATCTCCCTCCTCTTTCTGGTACTCCTTCTCCAGCTCATTTAGCTCTGCTTCCTTCTCCTCTACTGCCTCTCCTTCTTTCTCTTCTTCTTTTCTGTTTTCCGATGAAGCTGAAAGACTGCAAGTCTCCTTGTTCTTTTCTTTCTCCTCCTCTGCTTCTATTTCTTTCTCCAGCTGCTCCAGGAAACACTCAGCTCCCTCCTGTTCCTCCTGCTCATCATTCATAAACCTGTTTGAGAAAAAAAATTATTACTTTCATCAAATAAATAAATAAATAAACAAATAAATAAATAAGACACATAACAATTCAGAGGTTGTTGAATATTACAAAGCTGGACAAATCATCAGTAAACCATCTTAGCTTTGATTTGAGTCCTCCGTACCTCTGCTTTTTGAGTATCCGGTATCGCTCCAAAGTGGCGCGGCTGCACACGCAGCCTCTTCTCTGGGGTCTCTTCCGGTAACATGGTGGGCAGGGAGGGTGGAGGTCGGTGGAGGTGTGCTGGTAAACGCTGCTGAACCTTCTGCAGCTGCTGAACCTGAGCAGCCAACCAAGACACACGCTGAACCTTGGAGTCGCGTAAGCGCCGTGGTGCATATCTATTCATCTCAATCTGTTTCTCACGCACCTGGGAGTCAGATCAGATGATCTTCGTTAGCCACACAAATTCTGATTGGTAGCTAATCAAGTTTGGAAATAGGCTGTCTGGTCTGATGAGTCTCCAGTTCAGCTGCTATATTCAGATAGTAGACCAGTCCATCGCACGGCCAACACAGAGAGACAATCATGCCCTATTCTTTTCTCCTTGATCCCTAAGCGGCTGCTAATTTAAGGATACGGCTTCCTCCTACACAGTGCCAGATTGCTGTGTAACCAACTGTGGTAACACACTCAGACAAAATTTGTTTATCCTCAACCCAAGTAACAAGTCTTTCTTTCTTTAGTCTCCCCATACTCATACGAAGCTCCTGGATTACCTGGACCTTACCCTGCCTGCCTG
>JALJCO010006997.1:0-55641 GCA_023101725.1 Atherinomorus stipes | reverse complement strand
TGCGAGACTGTAAGCCTGCAGCTGCAGAACAAAGCTGCAAATGGAGGGAAACTAGATGAAGCTCATTAAAGTCACATTACTGTGTCCAGATATCAGATTTCTGTCTGCTTTCTGCAGAAAACAGGATATTTTGGATTTAGATCATTCTGCTGAAAAGCATTCAGGTTTTCAGCGTCTAACTTGGCTTTTTGTGGAAATATCTTTCATATTCACTCAAATTAAAGCACAACACTCACGGAACACTTAATAAAGCTGAAATAGGCATGCATGAATGCTCCTTTTGGAGGGAAATGTTTATGTGTACTTCAGTTTTTCTTTATCATAAGTTGCATTGATTATCAATCAGAAATCTGTCGTTAAAATTATCAAAAAGCAGCTGAACTGAATTAAACTGGAGCGCTTTGATTAAATGTTTATGAAAGTTGTAAATGATGCCAGCCCCGTGCTTGTGAAAACCACAAACACACTTAAAAAGTTCAAAAGACACTTAAGGACACAGGAAAACAAGAACAGAGACGAGATGCGGGTATCTAAAGTTCAACATTTTAATAAAATAAACACAACAGATCCGAACATTTAAAACCAAACACAAGAAATGACACAAAAAAAGGAAAAGGCATTTTAAAGATGGAAATAAAGACCACAACTTTTTAAAAGCAAAACATATTCAATGCAACATTTCAGCAAACACAACAAAGATAGAACATGCCAACTTACATGACAGAAAATGAAGGAGAAAACATGACGAAGTAGGAACACATTTCAGTTCAGGACATGTGGAAACATGTTTACAGCTGTGTGAAAAAGTGTTTGCCTCCTTCCTGATTTCTGAGTTTTTTGCATGTTTGTCACACTGACATGTTTCAGATCATCAAACAAATTTAAATGTTAAAGATAACACAAGCAAACGCAGGGTAGGGGGTATGAGTAGCCCTTCAGAGCGAGGGACGATGATGCTGACTTGCTGAGGAAGGACCAGAGAAAAGGGTTAGAGAGCTGTACGTCATTACAGAATCAAACACCAGCAGCAACCTCCGGAGAGCGACGGGACTCGGAGAAGAAAACACACAAATCTACAGATTACACATTTGTTTGTAACGTTAGCCAGACTAGCCACGCTAGCTAGGCTAAAATACTGATGAAAAGTTTGTGAAGGCTTTTTGCTAGTTTGCAAGAGACAACATCGTCATGGCGACTTCTTCCCCGTGTAGTTTGTTTCTTAAAAGAAAAACGACCACAACTCTTAACTCTGATGTTGTTAGGTGTGTTTTTATGATGACACGTATGTTCAAACATCACCACGCAGTCGCTTTATGTGCCTGAACGTAAATGCAGCAGTGGTGTCCCAGTTCTAAGAAGATTGCAAAGCCCTCCCACTATGGCTTCAATTCAAGGGTGTAGTGATAGTGGGCCACAGCTAGTGGTTGAAAGTAGGGGGAACATTGGGATTCGGCCTTTGACAGGCCACTCCAAAGTCTTCATGTTGTTGTTCTTAAGCCATTCAGAGGGGTGGACTTGCTGGTGTGTTTACGGATCATTGTTCTGCTGCAGAACCCAAGTGCGCTTCAGCTTGAGGTCACCAACAGATGGCCGGACATTCTCCTTCAGGATTTTGGTAGAAGCAGAATTCATGGTTCCATTTACCACAGCAAGTGTTCCAGGTCCTGAAGCAGCAAAACAGCCCCAGACCATCACACTACCACCACCATATTTTACTGTTGCTATGATGTTCCTTTTCTGAAATGCCGTGTTACTTTTACGCCAGATGTAATGGGACCTACACCTTCCAGAAAGTTCCACTTTTTGTCTCGTCAGTCCACAGAGTATTTTCCTCAAAAGTCTTGGGGATCATCAAGATGCTTTTGGCTAAACTGGAGACGAGCCTTTATGTTCTTTTTGCTCAGCAGTGGTTTTGGTCTTGGAACTCTGCCATGCAGCCATATTTTGCCCCCCAGTCTCTTTCTGATGGGGGAGTCATGAACACTGACCTTCATTGAGGCAAGTGAGGGCTGCAGTTCTTGGATGTTGTTCTGGGGTCTTTTGTGACCTCTTGGATGAGTCGTCGCTGTGCTCTTGGGGTCATTTTTGTCGGCCGGCCCCTCCTGGGAAGGTTCACCATTGTTCCATGTTTTCACCATTTGTGGATAATGGTTCTCACTGTGGTTCTCTGGAGTCCCAAAGCTTTAGAAATGGCTTTTGAACCTTTTCCAGACTGATAGATCTCAATGACTTTGTTTCTCATTTGTTCCTGAATTTCTTTGGATGGCAGCATGATGTCCAGCTTTGGAGGATCTTTTGTCTACTTCACTTTGTCAGGCAGGTCCTATTTAAGGGATTTCTGATGGAGAACAGGTGTGGCAGTAATCAGGCCTGGATGTGGATAGAGAAACTGAACTCAGCTTTCCAAAGATGATAAACCAGTTTATATATGTTTTAACAGGGGGCAATCACTTTTTCAAACAGGGACAAGGCTTGGATTTTTTTCCCCTTATTAATAAAAATCTTCATTGAAAAACTGCATTTTGTGTTTACTTGTGTTATCTTTGTCTCACAATAAAATTTGTTTGATGATCTGAAACATACAAGTGTGACAAACATGCAAAGAAATAAGAAATCAGGAAGGAGACAAACACTTTCACATAACTGTAGTTTAGTCAAATGTATTTCTGTCTGCTGTTACACTATTTCAATAAAAGTTGACAGACATTTGTTGTTGCAAGAAATACTGCTGGGGTTTTTTTGTTTGTTTTCTGCCATTTCTGTCATGTTTTGCTGCATGGCCACTGTAAAAAATCTACTACAAGAAGCTTGGTTGCCTTTTCAAAGTCAAACAACTAAAGATTCGGAAGTCTGAAGCATGCTGCTACAACAGGAACACAAACTAAATGAGACCGAAATGCATCTAGAAGCAATGCAATAGATATAGTGGCTTCAGATATCAAATGAAACCTTCTAAGTAGTTCCTCAGAGCATCTTCAACACAATTCTCACACTTAAAGGTGCTATAACATCAAATTGAACTTTTCTGGGGTTTGGGGGGTTTAATATGATCTGTTGTGCACCGATGAGGTCATGTGAATGTCCAGAGTGAGAATCAAAGTTCCTGTTTATGGTCTGTCAGCTTTGTCTCTCTGTTCAGAAACAGTTGAATCAGACAGCAGCTTATCATTCTACGTAGTTCTATCATTCTACGTAATTCATTTGCTCCAATAAGAGCACACTCTCAAGCAAACAGCCTCCTCCCTCCCTCTCTCCTAACGGTCTATATAAATAAGGTCATAGCCAAATAAGGTGTAGCCAATCAGAATGAAGTCAATGTGGCCTCCGGGTAAAGCTGCAAATCATCACCGCACCCAACTCTTTTACTGAGAAAGGAGGTTCAGCTGCCAAAACAACCCCCCGCAGTAAAAATGCCGTTTTTTTTCTTGGAGAACTGACATATGCAGTAATGTCAACTACATGAACTAGTTTTTAACTGCTAATGTCATCACCTCCTTTTAAATCACCAAACAGCGACATGTTGCATGAGGCTTTGTGGACGGCTGAGAGATGAGGCAGAATCCTAAAGGTCAAACAGCTCTCTGCACTGTCTGCAGAGATCTGAGCGAGCTCCATACGCCACATCAAACATCCCAACAAGACCCCTCCCAATCACATCAATAAACGACATACAGAACTCCCTGTATTTCCACGCTGCTGGCATCATTTATGTGAAGGCTTTGCCATGTGATGACGACACCAGACATGATTAATTAGACCTAATGGCTTAGATAACGTTATTATCCTGCTGCTTTGCACTATATGCCTGCAACCGCAGTTCACGTCTTCAGCATGTGATCCGAGGAGGCATGCTGTGTTTGGAGGAGACTCAAGTTACTGTTGTTGGATCAGACCTGCTGAACAAAGAGAAGCAGCCAGCAGCAAACTGCTCCTATTAGCCGAGTCGGCTGTGTGGACTTCTGACTGCTGGGATTCCGTTCAGGGTGTGTTGATGCAACAAACTGGTGTGTGTCTGGATGCAGCAACAGGGCGTTGTATAAAATGTAAATAAAGACAGAATGCAATGATTTGCAAATTTCACAAAACCATATTTCATCCCCAATGGAACATAAACAACATATGAGATGAAGCAACTGAGACATTTTACCTTTTCTGACTTTCTGCCACAACCTTTAGAGCAGTTTGTCTCAGATTGGTGAGCCTCTGTCATCTTTCCCTCTGAGAGACTGTGGCTCTTCTGAAATGCTCCTTTGAGGCAGCAGACTAAGGAGCGTTTTTGTGTGTTGCGCCATCTTGCGGCGCCTCCGTTGCCTGGGGACCGAGTCCCAATGACCTTCGTATCTGTTAACATGGAAAGCAGCGTGAATATCTGGATTTTCAACGTTGGACAGTCGTCTAAGGTCATGATAACCTATAGGTATGTTATCCAGAGATCTTTTAAGTATTCTGACATTCTATTTGATTTTTTTTTTTTTTTTTTTTTTACATTGAGCATTAATTTAATCTATTATTAATATCCAGAAACTAGCTTTAATAACAAGCCACACTGGAATAACGCGCACATCTCATGATTACTTATCAAAGTTTAAAAAACTAAACTCTTTCAAAGGTGGTTCCTTTTTTCTATTTTCTCCCATATGTGGCTTTTGGTATTGTTTCATGACTGTACAGACCAGCTTCACATGTCCTGCAGATGAAACTAAAGGCTGCAGGACACCGTCTTCCTGATCCGTTTGTGTTTCTGACTGAACTGTTTTTATTTTCTGGTCCCAACGTTGCCCTGATCAGAGCAAATAACCTGATATTTCACAATATCTCCCAGATTAGTCATTAACTCTCAGCAACACCACAGCTGTCTCTCAATAGCATTAGCTAGCATGATAATGTTATGCGGTGCCTCATTTTAGGGAGCATGGATACATGAAATAAAGTGTCAGATTAATGAGTGTTCACCATAATTTACCGTGTTTTTGTTGTTGGGGATTAAATCCAGTGTTTTCTCCACCGTGGCAGCAGGTTATTCTTCCTCTGCTCTGATTGGCCGATATTCCTCCCCGATACAAACACACTGACATCAGTGGACTGAGCAGCACCGTCCACTTTGTCCCAGACGGCAGAAATCTTCATGAAATAAAATGTCCGTGATCTTCTTCTTCACTTATTACCACATTAAAGTTTTCCTCTGATGTTCCAACAGCCAGGAATGTGACGTCCTTCCACATTTCCTCCATGTTGGGAAGAAAACGTCCCATTCTCATCTGTTCTAGTTACACATGTACAGAAACGCCTCCCTAAGCGATGGTGGATGGTCTAGTTGTGGCGTTTGACCGAATTAGAGAGCATACACAGTCATGTTACTGGCCTCCAGTTCCTAGTTAAACCAGTCATGTTAGTGACCTGTTTCCAGTAAAACCAGTCATGCTGCTAACCTGTTCCCAGTTAAACCAGTCATGTTGCTAACCTGTTTCCAGTTAAACCAGTCATGTGACTGGTCTGTTCCCAGTTAAACCAGTCATGCTGCTAACCTGTTTCCAGTTAAACCAGTCATGTTGCTAACCTGTTCCCAGTTAAACCAGTCATGTTGCTAACCTTTTTCCAGTTAAACCAGTCATGTTGCTAACCTGTTTCCAGTATAACCAGTCATGTTGCTAACCTGCTCCCAGTTAAACCAGTCATGTTGCTAACCTGTTCCCAGTTAAACCAGTCATGTTGCTAACCTGTTCCCAGTTAAACCAATCATGTTGCTAACCTGTTAGCAGTAACATGGTGGTATATTAAAATCTCCTACTATAACTGTCCCCCCCCCCCCCCCTCCAGCTTTTCTTGCTGCTGTTCCATCTTCATACAGACGTGTTGCTGCATCAGATTCAGGATCAGAGAACGTTTCACATGAAATGATAAAATGTCTCAGTTCCATCATCTGACATGTCGTTTATGATCTACTGGGAATAAAATACGAGTTGATGAAATTTACAAATCATTGCATTCTGTTTTTATTTACCTTTTTACAGTGTACCACAGTATTTTTTCGTATCTGGGTTTATTTTTATCAATGATGATTTTCGTACGGACAAATCACAACATAGACATGGTTCACTCCCTTAATCAACAAACGTACAAGTGTTTGACTGCAAAATCACAATATTCTTTATTTGTTGGTCATCTATATGTACAAATATCCAAATAAAATGTCAGTTTTCAGCAAGAATTTGTTTGCTTTCGGAAACAAAAATAAATATATCTAAGCATCACATAATATAAAATATGTACAATACCGTTGCTCTCCCTGTACAAATGAAGACTTCCTAACAAATAGAAGCCAGAATGGTTGAACAGCATGGAAATAATTTAGAGATAGAGCATGGAAATTTGAAATATTGAAGTAGTTGTTAAGCTTCTCCGTAAAATTTCAATTTTCTGCGACATCTGCAGGGAAGGTGATTTTATCATCATTCGTGATGCTGTCCACGATGGAGGACAGACGCAGGAGGCTGGAGGATGCAGAGGATTCGCTGGTTCCTGAAAACAAAACACATCCAAGTGACTGGACTTATTTATTTTACCATCCCCCAACTTATAAAATCCTCAGTATGAGTTGGCCCTCAGTTCATTCAGCTCCAAATTAGTATGAAACACACTTAATAATAGTGACAGATGTATAAAAACACCTCAAGATGACATATAGATCAGTATCCATATGTTTTTACTATAATGTATTATATCATGTTGTTTGGGTACGTATGTATAGGGGATTATCACGCTTCTGTGTTCCGAACTTCCGGTCTGAAACACTTATGAGGGCCCACTTCCGGCCTCTCCCAGTTCAATATCCCTGCTTTACTTCGTAGATAACGTGAATAAACGCCAACCCTACTGAAATTTTCACGGATTCCAGACTGAAGTGATACTAAGGAAGAAGTGGATCAAAGCGATTTCTCCAGAGTGAAGGGCCGAACTTTATAATAAAACAACGTAGCATGTTTGTTTGTAGCCGGTTAAGTACTTTATTAGCATGCTAGCATTATCCAGCTAGCTTGCCACTGACTCGTTGCTTAACATCTGCTGCGTTTTTTAAACACACAAACATCTGAAAATCGGCTCTGTACCCCGCTGTTTCCAGTGGAACAACTGGGGACTGCCAAGAAAGGAGACGCCTTCAGATGCTTGTGTGTTTTCAGCCGCACAAAGTTAGGCACGTCATCAAGCTGGCCTAATGCTAACCTGCTAACAGTAGTCCCGCCAGCTACTACTCTGTTAAACTTTGTTAATCGGATAATACGCCAATGCACAGTTTTCATTCCAGACTGAAGTGATGCTGAGGAATAGAAGTGGGGGGATCAAAACGACTCGATTCGCCGCGGTGAAGACCGAACTTTTATAATAAACGATACACGTTTGTTTGTGGCCGGCAGACTGCGCAGTCGTGTTAGCAGGCTAGGGCCATTAATTAGCTTGATAACGTGCCTAACTTTGTGCGGTTGAAAACACACAAGCATCTGAAAGCGTCTCCTTTCTTGGCAGTCCCCAGTTGTTCCACTGGAAACGGGGGGTACAGACCCGATTTTCAGATGTTTGTGTGTTTTAAGACGCACAATGCTAGGCACGTCAGTAAACGCTAGCTGGATAATGCTAGCATGCTGTGAAGTGCCGGTGTTGTGCCCCACCGGCGACAAACAAACATGTGTTTTATTATAAAGTTCGTTCCTTCACCGCGGCGAATCGATCGCTTTGATCCACTTCTTCCTTAGTATCACTTCAGTCTAGAATGAAAACTTGAGTATGTTTGGAGTTTATCCGATTTAAACAGTATAACAGAGCAGGAACGGCTGTCGTTAACATTTGGCCCCCCCCCCCCCCCCCCCCCCAGAAGAGGAAGTGCCAAAAAGGGGGGGGGAAAAATCGCTCGGTAAGGTATAACCCTATTGTTGTTATGTGCCGACTCTAGTGGAATTCATATTCCCCGTGACTATAAGTCGCATCAGTCAAATAGTGCATCATGAAGAGTAAAACACATATATAAGTAGCATGTATTTATTTGAAATGGGGTGCTTTCGGATTTCTCATATCCAGCTTGTTACTGCTAAATGACCCAATCAGTTTCCAGTTAATGCCTGTAAATGATCATAAACATCATAACGACAAAGGATCAACTTGTTTTCGGAGGATTTTGTTCCACCACACATGCAGTACAGACACAGATATCCAAAATGAACTCCTCTCACTGAGATAAGGCTATTTTAGGATTTTTGCCCTTGGGGCAGAATATAGTCAGTTATCTTTCATACCGTCATAGTCGACGGTAATATTTACTTTTTGGCTCATGTCAGTCAATATGAATTAATTAGGGCTGTCAAAATTCTTTCCTAAATTGATCCTTTTTCCTCAAGCAAGAGATTTGTTTTATTAATTAGTACTGGTATATGCAGAAATTACATTAACTAAAGCACCAAAACCAAGCCAGAAATCGGGAGTAGTCCAGGACTCAGAGCTGAATTTCAGCTTCACATTAAGACAGTTGTGGGAGTCAGCCTGTGAGGATCAGCAGGGTTCTGGACTAAACAGCCGTCTGAAGGACTTCAGGGAGACATGTAAGGACAGGGTTTCAGTAGTCTAGTCTACTACAGATAAATGCAGAATTCCTGCTGAGACACCTTTCATCCTAAATAAGTACCAGAAGTGATAAAAGCAATGTGATTAATCCGGATCTATTATTTTGACACCTCTAAAATTGATACTTAAAAATATGTTAACTTGTATATATTTTGGTATATAAGTTGCACAAGCAACCAAACTATAAGAAAAGTGTGACTTATAGTCTGGAAAATACGGTACTCGTTACTGTGGCAATAACTGATGGGGTTATTAAATTAAAATAGGGATTATCACGCTTCCGTGTTCAAGTTTCAGAACTTGAAACACTTAGACGGTCCACTTCGGGGCCAGTTCACTGTCCCTGTTCTGTTCCACCTCTCAAATTGAATAAACGCCAACCAGAGATAGGGGACGGAAGTCAACAAGTCAACCTACGTCATGGCTTGCTCTTCCGAGCCACTGGACCAGGTGAATCCAACCTGCACAATGAAATAAACTGTGCTGATTGAACTCACCTGGTTCAGTGGCTGGAAAGAAAACAAAAACACGGCATGGAGTTGACTTGCTGACTCCACATCCCCCATCTCTGACGCCAACCCTACTTAAATTTTCATGGATCCCAGACAGAAGTGATACTAAGGAAGAAGTGGATCAAAGCGATTCGATAGAGTGAAGGGCCGAACCTTATAATAAAACAACGTAGCACGTTTTGTTTGTAGCCGTGCGGCACAACTCGGCACTTCAAAGTTAGCGTTAGCATAAGCAGGCTAACGTTAGCTGACGTGCCTAACTTTGTAAGAACACACAAACATCTGAAAAATCGGGTCTGCCCCCCCCCCCCCCCCGTTTCCAGTGAAACAACTGGGGACTGCCAAGAAAGGAGACGCTTTCAGATGCTTGTGTGTTTTCAGAGTGTGTTTTCACAAAGTTAGGCACGTCATCAAGCTGGCTAATGCTGACCTGCTAACACCAGCTGTGTAGTCTGCTGGCTACAAACAAACGTTCTACGTTGTTTTACTTCATTACTTCGTTACTTAACTTCATTTCCTAGCATCCCTTTCAGAGTCATGTGACCACGGTGCAGCTGCTGCTGCTACAGACTGACTTGCTTTGAAGCTGCTGATAATATGTCTGCTAGTATCTGATATATGGTAGTTTCTAATACCTGCTAGTATCTGATATATGGTAGTATCTAATACCTGCTAGTATCTGATATAATGGTAGTATCTAATACCTGCTAGTATCTGATATAATGGTAGTATCTAACACCTGCTAGTATCTGATATAATGGCAGTATCTAATACCTGCTAGTATCTGATATATGGTAGTATCTAATACCTGCTAGTATCTGATATATGGTCGTATCTAATACCTGCTAGTATCTGATATATGGTAGTATCTAATACCTGCTAGTATCTGATATATGGTAGTATCTAACACCTGCTAGTATCTGATATATGCTAGTATCTAATACCTGCTAGTATCTGATATATGGCAGTATATAATACCTGCAAGTATCTGATATATGCTAGTATCTAACACCTGCTAGTATCTGATATATGCTAGTATCTAACACCTGCTAGTATCTGATATATGCTAGTATCTAATACCAGCTAGTATCATATATATGCTAGTATCTAATACCCGCTAGTATCTGATATATGCTGGTATAAAATACCTGCTAGTATCTGATATATGGTAGTATCTAATACCTGCTAGTATCTGATATATGGTAGTATCTAATACCTGCTAGTATCTGATATATGGTAGTATCTAATACCTCGTATCTAAGTAGTGTCTAACATGAACTACTCTGACTGAGTTAAGGATATTTTGGGATCTTTGCTCTCGGAGCAGAATATAGTTGTATTTCTCAGAATATGAAGATACAACCTCACAGTTGTCTGCAGAGATCGGTATCGGTTGTTTTCAGATATCCCGAATTTAACTGTTTTAAACTGGTATTTTGGGTCTACAAACTTTGCCACCTTTGACAGTAAATGGGTTGCTGTTCCAGTATTAGTCAGTATTTAAAGTGTCATATTACTGAGTACAGGTGGAGATATCTTTTTTTTCATTTTATGCCTTTTATATGTAAAAACTACCCACAGACATGTACCCCAGCACTAAACCCTGAGATTATATGCAGGTACATCATCCTGAAGGTGGCACTATAAGTAATAGTTTAAAGGAGCCTTATCATGAAAAATGGATTTTTAAGAGCTTTTCAGCATGTTACTGTGTTATTTTCTAATAAAAACTTATTTAAGTCATTTTTTTCTTCATTCGTGCATATGTGAGTAATATAAGGTACTACCCAAAAAATTTGAATATCCATAAAAAGTTCTTGTATTTCTATAATTCAAATTAAAAGGTTCGATTTACATATTGTTTAGACAAATAATATGCAAATCAATATATTTAAAGGGATATTGTGTAAGTTCTCCTGTGTTTTATTCACAAAAACTGATTATTTGGTTCAAAAGTGTTTTTTCATTAATCAGTAATCACTCCCATCAACAAACTGAAGTGCTCCTCTAAGTTCTAAATTTGCCGTTCGTATCATTCATTTACACATCGAGCGGGGCGGCTCGGTGGAGGCTGCCATGTCGTATCGCCATGTTTTTGCGTTCGGGAGAAGCGTGACAGTAGGAAAACACAGAAACTCACCGGAAACACCGGAGTTTTCAGCTCAGTTCGAGGTAATGCCTTTGAAAAGTCACCACGCTGCAGTGGGAGAAACCAGCGTCTCACTGATGCTGCGTTCACGTGCAGTCGGGCAGACGGCCGTTGGTAACAAACCAGATGTAATTTTAATCAATGAAGCCGAGCGAAAGACGGTAAAACATGGGTCAGGGAAAACAATACGACATCGCCATGACAACAAATCAGATGTGGACTGATGTCACTGTAACTGACGGACCACATCTTCACATAGAGGCCGGTGATAACTTTACATGCAGCGGATGTCGTCGGTCTGCCCGGTTTCACGCGAATGCAGCATGAAAAGTTCGAGGGAGCTGCTCCTGATTACACAATGTCCCTTTAAAGCTTTTGTTTGTTTGGATGTTGCTGATTAGGACTTACAGCTTAAGAAAACGTCAATTTCATGAACTCCAAAAATGAGAATAGTGTGAAAAGCTCCAGTATTGTAGGTTCAGAGTGTCACATTCTAATCAGGTCAGTAATCCAAACACCTCCATAAGTACCCTGAGCCTTTAAAAGGTCTCTGTGTTGGTTTAGAAGAATTCACAATCATGGGGAAGATGCTGATCTGACAGTTGTGCAGAAAACCATCATTGACTCCCTGCACAAGGTGGAAAGACACAAAAAGTGATAGAAAAGAAGCTGGATGTTCTCAGAGTGTCTCAAAGCACATTAATGGACAGTTAAGTGGAAGGAAGAAGTGTGGAAGAAAACGGTGTAGAAGCCGGAGGGCTGACAGCAGCCTGGAGAAGATGGTCAGGAAAGGGCCTTTCAGACGTGTGGAGGACTTCATAAGGAATGGACCTGTGAGCTTCATCAAGTCCAGCATCAATGCAGCCGTCTACCAGGACATTTTGGAGACCTTCATGCTTGCTTCAGTGGACCAGCAGTATGGGGATGCAGACTTCATCTTCCAGCAGGACTTGGCACCTGCCCACACTGCCAAAACTACCAAATCCTGCTTCAACAACCATGGATCACCATGCTGGATTGGCCCGCAAACCCACCTGACCTGAACCCCATTGAAAACATGTGGGACATTGTCAGAGAAAGCTGAACGGGAAGAGACCAACAATAAAGAAGAGCTCAAGGCTGTGATGGAAGCATGTTGTTCTCCATAACAGCTGAGATATGCCACAAGCTGCTAGCATCCATGCCACGCCGGGTTAAAGCTGCTAGCATCCATGCCACGCCGGGTTAAAGCTGCTAGCATCCATGCCACGCCGGGTTAAAGCTGCTAGCATCCATGCCACGCCGGGTTAAGGAGTCATTAAAGGGGCCCCCACCAAGTACTAAGTACAGATGCAGGATTTTACTTTAGGAGGCCTGATATTTTTGTATTCAGCCGTGCTGGGCTGCGTCGGCAGAAATTCATCAGTTTCCAGTGTAACAGGAGGGACAGCTTTACCAGGGAGCAGTGGATTATATTTATCAGTGAGGATGTGCAGTCGGTAAGTGTTGCTGCTGTGTAACTTATTATCTTTTGTGTCAGAGACCAGTAAACGGTGGTAGACGAGCGGACAAGCTGCTAATGTAGCTACAGAAGCTAAAAGTGTTTGGTTAAAGGCCTCCTTCCACTGAAAACCCATTTAACTTGCTCCTTCTGAAATACGGAGGGTTTCCCCTTGTTTACTTACACATGCTGACTTGCTAGCGTTGCGTTCCCCCCAGTCGACTGTGCTTCCTCATCACAGAAACAATACGAACAGAAGAGCGAATCGGGAACAGCCTTGCACTTCTACGTCACATTGCAAATAGCGTATCCCACGTGGGGTTTCTATCTGTCCATTGGAAGGCAGGTAACCCTCCACTACACACTAGAAGTAAAGACGGCACGACTGTAGCTTCGGAATTGAGAAGCTAATTAGCTAACTGTTTGTTAGCATGGCGGAACAAACTTGTTTGTCGGCTCTATTTCCTGTCTGTAGCAAAATAAGAGCGGAGGGCGGAGCTTCCTTCATACACTGATGGGAGGCAGCCAATCAGACGGAAATTCATGAGAAGGACCCGGAAAAGCTGCCGTTGGACCACAAGCCTCTCTTCTAGTATACAAATACAGCTGGATACAAAGATACCAGAAGGTTTTTTTAAAACAGAAACGATGCAGAATGCATTCAATAATAATGGAGAACACAGAAATATTAATGAAATAACCACGGAAGTACAACTTTAACTTCACGTCAGACGTCCTCCTTATATTCATCAGAGTCCAGCCCTTTTTACCCCGGATCCTCTCCATCAGCCGCACCGTTACGTTTTATCACGTTTTTCTCTGCTGGGACATCATTTCCTTCATCTGCTCTGTCCTGATAAAACTTTGTTTTGGCTTTGACGTTTGCCTCGTGAACGCGCTTACAGACAGCTCTGATTCTCGTACGTATTCTCACGACAAACAAAAGTTGGAGATAAAAAGAGGGTTAAAATGAACTTATTAAATTTTCCTCCCCTCCCAACTAGAATTATAAATTCATTTGAAGATAATTTAAGAAGGATTGTGTTTGTAAAACAGCAGGTTTAAGCTGCAACTTCTAATCATCAACATCCAAACAAATAAAAGCTTGAAATATATTGATTCACATATTATTAGTCAATACAATACGTAAACTGCACCTTTTAAGTTGAATTATAGAAATACATGAACTTTTTCACAATATTCGAATTTTTTGGGTAGTACTGTATATGAATATTCAGACCAAGCTCTAGCTCCGTAACACGACTGACTGACCACTGGTGTACATAACGAGGTGGAATCATGAAGCCACAAATATGCATGTGCAGCATCGTAGCAGGACGCCCCTCTTTGTTCCAGAGAAACTGGAGGAGAATTTTGACCTATACACACTCTCCGCGGATGAAACAAACACATGCAGGAAGATTTCCTCAGAGACCAACAGCCCTTAGCTAACAGACGTTTGATCCAGATTCAGATGAAAAGCTACTTTTTTTTTTCTCAAAAAAACATCAAGTTGTAAAAACTGTGTTTGTGTTTGGTGTGGGAGTTTCTTCGTTGTCCTGGACGATGAATCGACTCCAGAAGTGGTTGAATTATAACTTCAGGAGCAGAAAAAGCCTCAACTTTGTGTGTGAACGTCACTTCTGACAACTTCCTGAATCTCGGGCAGTAAAGTGTTTTTTCTCGGGGATTACTTCTGAAACCTGACGCAGTTCCACCATAAAAACGCCTCACGGACAGACAACAGCACTGGTGAGAGAAAACGTCTCCCAGCTCAATGCTAGCTGTTAGCATATTACTAACAGCTTTCTTGTGTACTTCAACTCCATGTCAGACTGGGTGGAGCATACAGCTCCATAACAGGCTGCTCCGTTTGATTCCGTCGATCGGAGTCCGATTATCTATCAATGTTTACAGATAACGTCCATGTGAGTGACAAAGTCGGTGTTAAAACCAATGGGCTCTATGCAGAGCTCCACTACTTCCTGAACTTAAGGTAGCTCCTTTGTTTCCTGTTTTTAACTAATTAACCCAGGTGTGCCTGACCTTAGTAACTGGCCAGACACACCTGGGTCAATCAGTTCGTCCAGTAATGAGAGACAGGAAACAAGGGAGCTACCTTAAGTTCAGGAAGTAGTGGAGTCGTGCATAGAGCCCATTCTGTTACCTTCAGAATCTGTGTCTGTTTTGGGGCGACGTCATGAAATGGACGTAAAACATGTTGAGATTGGGCGAGAGCTTCGTGGTTCAGGACAGTCAGCCATCTTACTTCCGTGGTGGAAATTAGACGCATCAAAAAACTAATATTTACACCAGGTTAGTTTCTATAGTAGCGATGGAACATATTTAGCTTATAAATGCCTGTATTTGACTTTTGGAATGTTTCAAAAGCTGATACAGTTGCTTTAAAAAGGTCAAATGTTAAAGGCCACATGTGTAAAACTTTAACTTTTAACTGTTTTTGCTGTGTCACTACAAAAACTGAGCTTTCAAGTCTACAACAAAGTTATCAGGAGTGCGGGCTTTAGAATGGAAAACTCAGCTGGGACATCCTTCCTATCTCATTGTGCATGCACACATTGTCAAGCCTGAAACAGATCCGAAGCCGCCCACTGCCGGTTGCAGCCGCGTTTTCCTCATTAAGGGTGAACTGGAAGTGAAGGTTGGCAGGTCTACCTTCTCTGGTTCATTGCTGCAGTGGAATGATCATCAGAGCTTGACCAGGTCTCAGAGGTCTTCTTCCAGTGGTATTCATCACTGGTCGCCTGCAGACACGACACAAACACATAATTCATGCATGCTTTTTATCAGTGTTGGATAAAGTACCCAAAAGCCATACTTGAGTAAACGTAAAAGTACCTTACTGGAAAATTACTCAAGTAAAAGTGAAAGTCGTCTGCTAGAATATTACTTGAGTGAAAGTAAAAAAAGGTAGCTAGTATTTACTGTACTTAAGTATGAAAAATAAAAAGTACTGTTAATGAAACGCAATCTGAAATTTGAGTTTAACATTTTCTTAATTTCTGTTTAATTTAGTTTTTAAGTTTTGTTTAATTTGCAAAGTGTGACGGGGCTTCAATACCTCCTGACATAAACCCAAGCATGCACAGAAATATCTGAGACTCCATAATGCCACCATTAATTTGAAATTTACCCGCTGGTTGCTGCTTTCATCCACTGCACAACGGGGTAAACCAATGATAACGTCTTGTGGTCTGTATCTCCAACATCATTGGCTACGAGTCCCACGACAACAGAACAAAGACGTCATTGGCTGTCACTGTCCTCCTTATTTTGTAACGAGTAACGAGGATGCTCAGGTTAATGTAGCGGAGAAAAAGTACGGATTTTTTTCAGAAAATGTAGTGGAGTAAAAGTAAAAGTGGTAAGAAATAAAAGTAGTAAAGTAAAGTAAAAATATTTAAAAAATACTACTTAAGTAAAGTAACAAAGGATTTTTACTTTGTTCCTATCCAACACTGCTTTTTATGTTGAAACGAACCTAAATGGAAACAAACCTCATATTTCTGATGAAAGGAAAAAAAATGGGGCACATTGGTAAAATGAATGAGAGCAACAGATATCCAGGATTGAAATGTTGTTTCAAAGTTCTCTGAGTCCCGCAGGAAAACTTTGTGGTAAATACTACATATGATGGTAAAGCTTACGTTGTGTTCCTTGGAGGTGAACGAGGACCCATTCTGCATTTTTTCTTGCTCATCAAGGGTCTGAAGCAGATCTTGCAGCCTCTCAATGTAACTGATGGCGCTGCGTAAAATCTCCACCTTGGGTAGTCTCTGGTTGGGATTGGCCACGGTCTTCCTCTTCAGAGCATCGAAGGCCTCGTTGATCTTCTTGAGCCTCCTCCTCTCCCTCAGCGTCGCGGCCTTGCGTCGGTCCGTCGGCGCCGACTTTCTCTTGCAGATTTTACAGGCCCACATGAGGCACTGGCCCTCGCAGTGTGCCTGGAGCCCCGGGGGCGCGAGCACATGTTCCTCTCCGCTGCTCTCCCCCCCGGTCTCAGACGGAACATTATCCTGACCTGGGGACAGGGAGCTGTCGTTGCCGTTGTACAGCGGAGACACCCCCGGCATGTCCAAGTGCTGCAGTGATCCATGATCCCCTTCCTCCAAATAGCGCAAATCACCGAAAAGATAAGTGTTGGTCTCAAAAAGGTCCATCATATTGTTGCGTCCCTCTCTCTGTTTGGACAGTAGAACTCTGACATTTAAATAGAGCAGCAGGGACACAGTCAACAGGCTTAGATATAGAATGTGAAACTCTATCCAACACTGCCTGTCACACACTGCAACAAGCATCTTTTTTTTTCAATGGGTCCTCACCGACACACCAACTTAGTGTAGAGAATAAATAAACATTAAGGCCTTGAACAGCTATTAAACCTCACCTCATGTTTCATAACAGGTGTTTTAACTCATACGTTTCGGAGACTATGGCTGCTCGGTGCTATTCCCTGCTTATTTTTATCAAAGGCTCAACATTCTCCTCACACCATTATCGATAAGCAAAATGACCTGAGAGAATTTTCTCTTATTTCAACGTCATCGTCCATATGAAGCTTTATAGCTTCATATAGTGCACAGTCATGACTTACAGTCTGTTTAAGTCCAGCTCACTGAAGTCAAATGATAACTGAATCAGATTATGATGATCCATATAAGTCTGATTAATGAAACTGCTGATTTAAACTGATTCATAAAATAATGACAGAGCTACGAAACCAGCGGGTCTCATCAGATCTTCTCTGAGCCTAACCTCCATCCTGAGATGCCGAGGGGACAGAAGAAAGGAAAACCTCCATCAGACCAGAACCAGGATGGAAAACCTCCATCAGGACCAGAACCAGGAAGGAAAACTTCCATCAGAACCAGAACCAGGAAGGAAAACCTCCATCAGGACCAGAACCAGGAAGGAAAACCTCCATCAGGACCAGAACCAGGAAGGAAAACCTCCATCAGAACCAGAACCAGGAAGGAAAACCTCCATCAGGACCAGAACCAGGATGGAAAACTTCCATCAGAACCAGAACCAGGAAGGAAAACCTCCATCAGGACCAGAACCAGGATGGAAAACTTCCATCAGAACCAGAACCAGGAAGGAAAACCTCCATCAGGACCAGAACCAGGATAGAAAACCTCCATCAGAACCAGAACCAGGAAGGAAAACTTCCATTAGGACCAGAACCAGGAAGGAAAACTTCCATCAGAACCAGAACCAGGAAGGAAAACCTCCATCAGGACCAGAACCAGGAAGGAAAACCTCCATTAGGACCAGAACCAGGAAGGAAAACCTCCATCAGAACCAGAACCAGGAAGGAAAACCTCCATTAGGACCAGAACCAGGATGGAAAACTTCCATCAGGACCAGAACCAGGAAGGAAAACCTCCATTAGGACCAGAACCAGGAAGGAAAACCTCCATCAGGACCAGAACCAGGATAGAAAACCTCCATCAGAACCAGAACCAGGAAGGAAAACTTCCATTAGGACCAGAACCAGGAAGGAAAACTTCCATCAGAACCAGAACCAGGAAGGAAAACCTCCATCAGGACCAGAACCAGGAAGGAAAACCTCCATTAGGACCAGAACCAGGAAGGAAAACCTCCATCAGAACCAGAACCAGGAAGGAAAACCTCCATTAGGACCAGAACCAGGAAGGAAAACCTCCATCAGGACCAGAACCAGGAAGGAAAACCTCCATCAGGACCAGAACCAGGAAGGAAAAACCTCCATCAGGACCAGAACCAGGAAGGACAAAACAGAGAGAGGGAGATGGGGTGAGGTACTTTGGTCGGTAGAAGTGTGACTAAAAGGATAATATGACATCTTTGCATATTCTACATCTCAAGCTCACAAATCTTTGCTTCACACTGGTTCCAGAGCCAAAGAGCAAAAGTACGTCACCGTCCTTCCAGTTTCTTCACAGTCCTTCCATTTACATCCAGTAAATGATGTGGTTTCCAGTAAATTCTGGATGCTACCCACTCAGGACACTTGGATTACACTGGACGAGCAGTATGGAGGAATATTGACAAGTTTTTGTGGACTTTTATGGACCTTTTTGGTTCAGTCGCCGGTGAACTCCATTATATGAAAGTTGGTGGATAATGAACACTGATTTACATGCAGCATGCACTAACCTTTTATGCTGATCAGCAGGCTGTTTGCTGCTTTGTTAACATACCTGTTAGCTATGATGGAAGCCAGTTTCAGGGCTGTTTCTATCCCTTTCTGTCTATTGCATGCCCGGTTAAAACATGTCATAGGTGCTTCATCTGAACAGTCATGGGATACGTTACTGATTGTTTAAGGGGAAGTTCAGAATTTATGACAGAGGGTCTTATTTTTGAGTTAGCTCGCGTACTACTTACCACTGGAGACAGTTTCAACAATCTTATCCTCTCCACAGAACAGCCGAGGCAAATCAGCAGAAGCAGGACTGTGAAAATGCTGTGTTAACGCAATAATGTTACCAGTAAAACTCGCCTTCATCCCATTATGCATTTCATTCTGAGGAACTTTCTTACCAGCTGTGGAATTATAACACGGTGGGAGTGTTACAACCTTTGTCGGTGTATTCCTGGTTCATTAAGATATGGTGATGGTTTATTTGATGAAACAAATTCAAAATCGTCTTCAAAATTTGACACATCGTCATGCCCTTCAGACGTGGGCATATTTCTGACTAAATATTTGTGTAATCGAACTCCATTGTGCTCGTAGGGGCATATGATACTGTATCACTCTGCTCCCAGATACGGAAAGTAAAACTGTGTCACTTTACCATCGCAATTTGTGACATCATTCTGTTAACACGGCATTTATACAGGTAGTTTGCATTATAACCAAGATACAACCTCTGGTGAGAAAAGTGAAGCTAACTCCAGTTGGCCCAAAATTTGTTATTCTCTCTACATCCACCAGGGCAAGGGTGAACAACTCCTGTCCTTGAGGGCCGGCATGCAGGTATCAGGTACCTTGTGACTTGTGCAGAGCTTCATGTAAAACTCTGCACAATTACTTGTTGACTGGAGTCAGGTGTGTTGCAGCAGGGAGCTCCTGATACCTGTAGGATGCTGATCAGGGTTGCCTACCCCTGCGCTGGGGGCTCGCTCCAAAACTGAGCAAGTCTCCATAGACTCCCGTGTTAAAAAAGCCAACTTTACAGTAGAAATAAACATGTTTACTGCAGAAATAAACATGTTTACTGCAGCATAAAACATGTTTAAACAGAAATAAACACGTTAACTGCAGAAATAAACATGTTTAAACAGAAATAAACATGTTAACTGCAGCATCAAACATGTTTAAACAGAAATAAACATTTACAGTAGAAATAAACATGTTTACTGCAGCATCAAACATGTTTAAACAGAAATAAACATGTTAACTGCAGCATCAAACATGTTTAAACAGAAATAAACATTTACAGCAGAAATAAACATGTTTAAACAGAAATAAACATGTTAACTGCAGAAATAAACATGTTTACAGCAGCATCAAACATGTTTAAACAGAAATAAACACGTTAACTGCAGAAATAAACATGTTTAAACAGAAGTAAACACATTAACGGCAAAGATAAACATATTTACAGCAGAAATAAACACGTTAACTGCCGAAATAAACATGTTTACAGCAGAAATAAACATGTTAACTGCATAAATAAACATGTTTACAGCAGCATCAAACATGTTTAAACAGAAATAAACACATTAACTGCAGAAATAAACATGTTTACAACAGAAATAAACATGTTTACAGCAGAAAAACATGTTTACAGCAGAAACAGCATTCTGTTTACAACAGAAATAAACACGTTTTCATGAATATATTTTATCTTTTCCAAATAAAAGGTCACAGTTTTAAACTGACATGACAAACTCAAGAACAGAAGTGAGAAACAAAAGAGAATATATCCACAAAGTGACAAAGACAGGGTGAAAAAAACTGAAGTCACAATGACCGGAAAAAACAAAATAACAAAAAAAAAAACAATTAAAAAAAAAAACAATAAGTCACTAAACAAGTAAATAAACAATAACTATATGAATGAATGAGTTAATCAAATATATTATGCAACAGCTGAAAATAATTAAAGATATCCCTGGTAGCTTTGCTGCTGGATCAAACCCAGCCCAGAAGTACAGGAATTAGTCAGTGTGTTGTGCTGCCAGATTTTCCATATATATTAAAAATGGCTGCCATATTTTATCCAAAGTCTTGTCTCTTTTCTACATCCAGTAGGTTAATTTCTCAAGTGGTAGACAACTAATTTCACTCAGCCATGTTGTTAATGAAAGAGGAGTGTCTGATTTCATCTTTATTGCTTGACAGTTTCTTAGCAACTGTCAAGAGGGTTTGTAGGTTTCTGAGCATGATTTGTCTCAAGGTTAGAATTAGTAAGGTTTGATAATAAACTAATTTCAGGGTCAAGTGGAAATATGAGCCCATGATGTTGTTAGAATTTCACAAACCCCTGCCAGTGAGAACATTGCCAGGTGGAATGAAGGAACGTTCTCTCCTCCATTCCACATCAAAAACGAGCTGTTTATGAGCTGATGTAGGAGGCTGAACTGTGTCAACCTGTATCCAGCATTTCATCTCTGCACAAGGTCCTGCAGAGCTGCTCCTCAGGACTTATTCCCAGATCCTTCTCCAATTTAATTTGACCTACCCATATCTGGTATTAATACAGCCAACATAAGAGCCACATTGAGATAGTTCTAAGTAGTGGTTGGTCACATGACACAGATTATCACCTGGAGAAATGATGGTCAAATAAATTCAAATCAAGTGCTGTAACTGGTGATAACCAAGGAAATCTGTATTTGTTTAACTGAATTTTTCTTTTAGCTGTTCCAGAGACATAAAATATTAGGGATGTCCGATATCCGACATGTTTACAACAGAAACAAGCATGTTTACAGCAGAGAAACATGTTTACAGCAGAGATAAGCACGTTTGAAGCAGGAATAAACATGTTAACGGCTAAAATAAACATAATCACAGAACTAAACATGTTTACTGCGGAACTAAACATGTTTACAGTAGAGATAAACATGTTTACAGCAGAGATAAGCACGTTTGAAGCAGGAACAAACATGTTAACAGCTAAAGTAAACATAATCACAGAACTAAACATGTTGACTGCGGAACTAAACATGTTTACAGTAGAGATAAACATGTTTTCAGCAGAGATAAGCATGTTTGAAGCAGGAATAAACAAGTTAACAGCTAAAGTAAACATATTCACAGAACTAAACATGTTCACAGCAGAAATAAAAACGTTTATATTAAAGATAAACATGTTTACCACAGAGATAAAAATGTTTATATTCGAGATAAACATGTTTTAAGGGGAAATAATCATGTTTACAGCAGAAAAAAACACGTTTACAGCATAAATAGCACGTTATCACCAAAATGTGAGAGAAACAACCTCACTGTTCTCTGCATATATTGGTATCGGTTGATCTGAATATTGGAATATAAGAGTTTAAACATTATTGGATATCAGTAAAAAAAAAAATTTAAAAAGCCAATATCGAACACCCTTAATAAATATTCCTTCTCTATAACCGTGCTCCAGGCGGGACACACAGTTGTCCTCAAAATTATTCACCCCCTCCCATTTAAGACAGAAAAAATCAGCTGCCAGTGAAGATGAAACTGACTAAAGTAAACATAAATTAAAATTCTATGAAAATCATGACATTGATTTTGAATTGTGATTCAACAGAAACATTAAAAAGAAAAGCACAAAAATAAAACAAACAAGCATGATGGGGCTCGTGAACTGAAATGTTATTGAGCAGCACTTTGACACAATCACTGCAATCAGGTGTTTCTGTAACGTTTAGCTGTCTGGGACAGTTTTGTTTGGTTGCTTTTGAAAAATTATTATAGTAAACCACAGAGCAATATTTTATTTCACTAAATTATTATTTTGTACATTTTCATTTATTTATTATCATTATTTTTTGTTTCTTAATATTTTAATTACTATTGTGACTTTACCCTTGTCTTGGTGGAGGTGAATAATTTTAAGGAAAAATGTTCCTTTCTTCTGCCAAGATCTAAAGTTTCCACTCTGCAGGATCCTTCATTATTTTCCCCATAAAGGATTTTTAGGAGAAAGAAGCCAAACTTGGACTAACCGGATGATTTCATCCCATTTACATAAGTCAGTGTCTCTTCTTTCATCTCTAACCTCTCAATATTGAGCCATGAAGGAGGAGAGCCTGTGTCAAACGTCTGTGCCAAGAACCTGGGGGAAAAGTAGAGAAAGGCGAAGTGAGACATGTTGCTATGTTCACCAACATCAGTCCCACTGGAGGAATAATTACGCCACATATGTTGTATCTGTTTTAGCCAGTGAGATTTGTAATGAGCAACTGTAACTCAACATAAATAGACTGGAATCTGCAGAGTCAAAGCGGCTTTGCCAAATGCATGCACAACGGAGGTATAAATAGAAACGTGCCTCAGTCATTTCAGATTGAGAAAAGAGATAAAAGCCTGTGAGGAGGTGATATACTGCCTGCAGCATTTTTGCTGCTACCTAAAAGGGACACGATTGGAAACTTCCCAGACAGGAATGTGAGGGATTCCTATTTTTGTACAGCAGCATGACCTTGTGTGATGACATAAAGCGAGATCCAGCAGCAGCTTCAGGCCGACAGAAGCTGCTTCTCCCTGGTCCTGGTTGATGTCTTCTTTCTTATCAGTTTTTCAATCAGTTAAATTGAGATGGACCTCAGCTTGGAGAAGCAGTGGGAACTTGTGTGTGATGAAGGACAGCGTGCCTTTCATCATTTCAGAGGGCGTCTGGAAGACCACAACTACACAAAAACGCATCTTCAAATCATCAAACTCACATTTAACTGATGATAATGTACATGCATGTTGAAAAAGTATTTCTTTATTCTTATTATCCCCGAATATTTAGGCTTAAAGGTGCATTGCTTCAGTTTAAACGTTAACTCCTATCTTTTCTGTCCTCCACATGCTCTAACAGCTGCTGATGTGTAGAATGAGCTGATCTTTCGTCACTGCGGTGTCTCTGATACTGTTTCTGCTCAGTGCGAGAAATTTGGGCACAACGCCTCTAGGGGGCGCTTGAGGGGGAGACGAGCTTTTTTTCTTTCTTATTTTAATTGGAGGGAGCTCTGATCCAGTCTGGGAATAAAACGGAGCCACAGTTGCTTTCTTCTCACTAACAAGGTAAATGTGATGTATGACGGAAATAAGGATGCAGAATATTGCGATGCTAAGTTTTTAGCATGTAAATGTAGCAGTATGTCAGACATATGACTGTTCCTGGGGAAGAGATACATTCTGGCTGCTTGTTAAATTTAGTTGATGCAGTCATTTTATAAGGTAATCGTGGTCTCAGCCTGTGAATTTAGATATTTGATCTACAAACCAGCTTTAGCATGTTGCTACCATTAGCATACAGTCTGTCAGTTTACTCAACGATCAAACCATAAACAACTTGCAGATTTAAAACTTCATTACTTCAGCAGACATCGTGTCTCTAACTCTGGACTCAGACTGAGTGTAATGTGGTTAAATTAGAGACCAACGCAGTCCAAGCAGCTCATGCGTGTGCACGACATTAGCGTCACTTCCACTTGTCGCCAGAGGGGGCGAACTTCTGGAAAAAAGCTGGAACTTGTGCTGTACTCCTTTAAATAAACAATGAGTTTTTATTATTATTATTATTTAAATAAACAAATTAATTTAAAAAAAAGTATATATATATATATATATATTGAGAAGCTTTAAAGGAGTCATCACCCAGAAATGCCACTTTTTCATGTTAAAACATATGTACTGGAACAGGACCTCAGTTATAACGTGCCAGAAACTCCAGAGAGTGAAAGTAACTTCGTCTTTGAGTGCGGGCTCTCTCTTCTCACCAGAATCGGCCACTAGAGCGCGCTCTCCACAGTACGCCATTTTGTTTTTCCTCTGTTAATGATGTGATCCACAGAAGCTGCTAGCTGCTAAGCTAGCCTCTTTAGTGCCACCTAAAAGCAGCTGATTAGCTGCCGCGGTGTAGATCAGCTTTGTCAGAGAGGACGCCAGCGACAAGGAGGAGGGGGGGGGGAGATTGCCATGCTGTCCTGATAAAACGTTGTTTTGGCTTTGACGTTTGCCTCGTGAACGCACTTACAGACAGCTCTGATTCTCGTACGTGTTCTCACAACAAACAATAGTTGGAGATAAAAAAGAGGTTAAAATGAGCTCATTAAATTTTCCTCCCCCCAACTAGAATTAAAAATTCATTTGAAGATAATTTAAGAAGGATTGTGTTTGTAAAACAGCAGCTTATGACACCTTTAATGTTAGTACAGATATATTTATTTTAAAAATGTGTTTGTTTTTATTTTCTTGAAAAGCACTTTGGGTTGCCTTTGGCAGGAAAAGCACTTTATAAATAAAGTTTGATTTGATTTGATAAAACAGTTGTCATGTGCAAACACTGCAAAAACTAAATTCTTACCAAGTATATTTGTCTAATTTCTACTTATAATATCTCATCACACTTAAAATAAGATAAAATTACTTAAAGAGAAACATTTCAGTGAGATATAAGATCTTGTTTTAAGGCAATGCATCTTATTTCAAGAAATTCTATTTATTTATTTATTGCTTATTACAAGAAAAAAACTTTTTTTTAAAACTTATTTTAAGAGTGGCAGAGATTTTTTTTTGTAATAAGCAAAATTTTCTAGATAAGATTTCTTGTAATAAGATGCATTGTCTTAAAACAAGTTCCTATTTCTCACTTAAACGTTTCTCTTTAAGTAATTCTATCTTATTTTGAGTGTGATGAGATATTTTGAGTAGAAATTAGAAAAATGTACTTGCTAAGATTTGAGTTTTTGCAGTGAAGAAAATTACAAACGATGAAAAATAGAGAGTGACGATAAATAACAGATGAGCATTCAGATAATAATTTGCCTTGATAATTGTGCTGAAATGACCTGAGAGCAGGGGTGGAGTGGCGTCCCTGCTGGGCCCTGATCGTGTATTGTTTCGCCGGGGTTACTCTGCATCCTGAACCGGATCATAAATTCCTGTCAGTGTCAAGGGGTTGATGCTTCAGCTGTCAAGGAGAATCACGGCGTAGCCGGAGCAGAAACTCTAACTGCAGAATCCGGCCTGGCGGGGAAGGAGGAGGAGTCAGGATGGACTAAAAGTGTAAATCTGTCTGGAGTCCAGCGAGGACTGGAGTCAGCAGCTCTGCAGCCTGAAAATCACGGGCAAAATTCAAGAGTACAACACTGACACAGTGATTGTGTTTCAGATGTCTGCGTGAAATATGGCGTTATTCGCTGCTTTTCCCATGCTACAAGAAAAAAAGGTCACTGCACATAAAACGTGATACACTAAAATGAAAAGAAGGCGCAGGGTAGTTTAGTATTTGGGGCATTAAGCTTTTCTTTCATGGAGGGACCACTTTCTAATCTATTCCCTTTAATGCAAGCTGTTGGTTTGTCAGCCATCTTTGTTCAATCATCCTGTGATTGATGAACAAGCTTGGTTACGTATTTCTGATAGATTAGAGTGAATATGTTGTTAATAAGACAGGATGACACGTTAAATTTATCACACATTTAACCACTCAGCCATCGGGGGGGGGGGTCACATACCTATGTTATTTTGGGGGTTTAGTCAACTGGTGAGAGGCGATAGAAGCGTCACCTGTGGTCTGTTTATCTGCAACCTGCAGCAGATAACCTCCGCTTCACATCTTGCAGGGTAAATGAAGATTTTAACTAGAAACTTGCTGTTCTTTCAGAACAGGAACTGTTAAACTGGGATGCGTACAGGAAAAACACTGTTGAAGAACGAAAGAATGATTCAAAGTTGCCCCGACATTTTCTAAGTTCAAACACTGTCTTTTTCTGCAAGTTTCATGGCTTTTCATCGTGCAGCCTCCTGATTGCAGCACGCCGCCGACAGAAATCATATCTAATGTTATCTAAAGTATGTCAGCAAAAAAAACAAAAGACATCACTAAGTTTTCTTGAGAGTGTCCTGCAGGTTTCCAGCAGTTTCCTACTATGTACTACATAACTACCCAATAGTTTCCTTCTATGTACTACATGACTACCTAATAGTTTCCTTCTATGTACTACATAACTACCTAATAGTTTCCTTCTATGTACTACATGACTACCTAATAGTTTCCTTCTATGTACTACATGTACGGTGGCCGGGAAGTGCAAAACATTAATACATTTACCTGAAACACTTTGCAAGTTCAACAAAACACTTGTACAAGTTAAAAAAAAACACTTATACAAGTTCAACAAAACACGAATGCAAGTTAAAAATTCACAAATGCAAGTTAAAAAAACACGAATGCAAGTTCAACAAAACGAATGCAAGTTAAAAAACACGAATACAAGTTCAACAAAACACGAATGCAAGTTAAAAAAAACACGAATGCAAGTTCAACAAAACACGAATGCAAGTTCAACAAAACACGAATGCAAGTTAAAAAACACAAATGCAAGTTAAAAAAACACGAATGCATGTTCAACAAAACACGAATGCAAGTTAAAAAAACACGAATGCAAGTTAAAAAAAACACGAATGCAAGTTAAAAAAACACGAATGCATGTTCAACAAAACACGAATGCAATTTAAAAAACACGAATGCAAGTTCAACAAAACACGAATGCAAGTTAAAAAAACACGAATGCAAGTTCAACAAAACACGAATGCAAGTTAAAAAACACGAATGCAAGTTCAACAAAACACGAATGCAAGTTAAAAAACACGAATGCAAGTTCAACGAAACACTTAAGTTAAACAAAACACGAATGCAAGTTAAAAAACACTTATACAAGTTCAACAAAACACGAATGCAAGTTAAAAAAAACACTTATACAAAGACACGACCCGGAAGTGATTGGTGGCCATCGCTGCACTGTCTGTTCTTTCTTTCCTTTTTTTCTTTCTTTCTTTCTTTCTATCTTTCTCTTTCTCTCTTTCTTATTAAATGGGCAAAATTAATTGTACATGCATTGTATAATATTACAGAGATAAAAACATCTTCGTAATTTTGACGAGTAGGTATTTTTTGTTTCATTTCTTATTTTTAATTTTTAAGTTTAAAAGTCTTCCAGTAATTTTTAAAATCATTAGATTGAAAAACTAGAAAATAAGGGCATTTATCTATTTATTTTGCCAGATCATTTTGTGGATGTAATATTTTTGTAGGATAATGATAAAATTTAGATATGTAGGCCTATTTCTCATTTCAGGAAAAACAGTCTTTTTCTGCCTGTGGTAATATGAGTAATCGGTATCAATCGGTGATCAAAATCACATCATAACAGAAATTTAATTCCCGGGAGCGAAACTTCCCACATCCGGTATGCGCTGGCACCTAGCAACCAGGAGCGCGGTGAATACAAACGGTTGCTATGCGATCAGCGCTTTATCTTTATCACTTGTCCCTGTGATAAATTGCTGTAAACCATGAGGAGTTGTGCGGCGGTGTTCTGCACAGCACACAACCTTCAAGTAGGTGGAAGCTCTTTCTTCAGGTTTCTGGCGTATAACGAGTCAGCTGAGCGCCGTGATCAGTGGACCGAATCAGTGAGGAAGGTGAACAGAGATGGCAGTGTGTGGAGCCAACGTTTAATAATCATTGTACGTTTGTGTATATAACCTGATGCAGGGCGGAGAAAATTTCTGAATGGATATTGATTACAAAAATGTGTTCTCAATTGTAATTATGTAATACCTTTATTGATAAATAGTGTTTATTATTCACACTTGAGTTTTCCAGTTGTTTGTTGTAATGTTGATAATGTTGGTTAAAAGTGTATTTTTCCCGAGAATTAAATTTCTGTTATGATGTGATTTTGATCACCGATTGATACCGATTACTCATATTACCACAGGCAGAAAGAGACTGTTTTTCCTGAAATGAGAAATAGGCCTACATATCTAAATTTTATCATTATCCTACAAAAATATTACATCCACAAAATGATCTGGCAAAATAAATAGATAAATGCCCTTATTTTCCAGTTTTTCAATCTAATGATTTTAAAAATTACTGGAAGACTTTTTAAACTTAAAAATTAAAAATAAGAAATGAAACAAAAAATACCTACTCGTCAAAATTACGAAGATGTTTTTATCTCTGTAATATTATACAATGCATGTATAATTAATTTTGCCCATTTAATAAGAAAGAAAGAAAGAGAAAGATAGAAAGAAAGAAAGAAAGAAAGAAAGAAAGAAAGAAAAAAGGAAAGAAAGAACAGACAGTGCAGCGATGGCCACCAATCACTTCCGGGTCGTGTCTTTGTATAAGTGTTTTTTTAACTTGCATTCGTGTTTTGTTGAACTTGTATAAGTGTTTTTTAACTTGCATTCGTGTTTTGTTTAACTTAAGTGTTTCGTTGAACTTGCATTCGTGTTTTTTAACTTGCATTCGTGTTTTGTTGAACTTGCATTCGTGTTTTTTAACTTGCATTCGTGTTTTGTTGAACTTGCATTCGTGTTTTGTTGAACTTGCATTCGTGTTTTTTTAACTTGCATTCGTGTTTTGTTGAACATGCATTCGTGTTTTTTTAACTTGCATTCGTGTTTTTTTAACTTGCATTCGTGTTTTTTTAACTTGCATTCGTGTAATTTGTTGAACATGCATTCGTGTTTTTTTTAACTTCCATTTGTGTTTTTAAACTTGCATTCGTGTTTTGTTGAACTTGCATTCGTGTTTTTTTAACTTGCATTCGTGTTTTTTTAACTTGCATTCGTGTTTTTTTAACTTGCATTCGTGTTTTGTTGAACTTGTATTCGTGTTTTTTAACTTGCATTCGTGTTTTGTTGAACTTGCATTCGTGTTTTTTTAACTTGCATTTGTGAATTTTTAACTTGCATTCGTGTTTTGTTGAACTTGTATAAGTGGTTTTTTTTAAACTTGTACAAGTGTTTTGTTGAACTTGCAAAGTGTTTCAGGTAAATGTATTAATGTTTTGCACTTCCCGGCCACCGTATACATGACTACCTAATAGTTTCCTACTATGTACTAGATAACTACATAATAGTTTTCTACTATGTACTACATAACTACCTAATAGTTTCCTATTATGCACTAGAAAACTACCTAATAGTTTCCTATTATGCACTAGATAACTACCTAATAGTTTCCTTCTATGTACTACATAACTACATAATAGTTTTCTACTATGTACTACATAACTACATAATAGTTTTCTACTATGTACTACATAACTACCTAATAGTTTCCTATTATGTACTAGAAAACTACCTAATAGTTTCCTATTATGCACTAGATAACTACCTAATAGTTTCCTTCTATGTACTACATAACTACCTAATAGTTTCCTTCTATGTACTACATGACTACCTAATAGTTTCCTTCTATGTACTACATAACTACCTAATAGTTTCCTTCTATGTACTACATAACTACCTAATAGTTTCCTTCTATGTACTACATGACTACCTAATAGTTTCCTTCTATGTACTACATAACTACCTAATAGTTTCCTATTATGCACTAGATAACTACCTAATAGTTTCCTTCTATGTACTACATAACTACATAATAGTTTTCTACTATGTACTACATGACTACCTAATAGTTTCCTTCTATGTACTACATAACCTCCTAATAGTTTCCTATTATGTACTAGAAAACTACCTAATAGTTTCCTATTATGCACTAGATAACTACCTAATAGTTTCCTTCTATGTACTACATAACTACATAATAGTTTTCTACTATGTACTACATGACTACCTAATAGTTTCCTTCTATGTACTACACATAACTACCTAATAGTTTCCTATTATGTACTAGAAAACTACCTAATAGTTTCCTATTATGCACTAGATAACTACCTAATAGTTTCTTTCTATGTACTACATAACTACCTAAAAGTTTCCTTCTATGTACTACATAACTACCTAATAGTTTCCTATTATGTACTAGATAACTACCTAATAGTTTCCTTCTATGTACTACATAACTACCTAATAGTTTCCTTCTATGTACTACATAACTACCTAATAGTTTCCTACTTTGTACTAGATAACTACCTAATAGTTTCCCACTTTGTACTAGATAACTACCTAATAGTTTCCTACTATGTACTACATAACTACCTAATAGTTTCCTACTATGTACTACATAACTACCTAATAGTTTCCTACTTTGTACTAGATAACTACCTAATAGTTTCCCACTTTGTACTAGATAACTACCTAATAGTTTCCTACTATGTACTACATAACTACCTAATAGTTTCCTATTATGCACTACATAACTACCTAATAGTTTCTTTCTATGTACTACATAACTACCTAAAAGTTTCCTTCTATGTACTACATAACTACCTAATAGTTTCCTATTATGTACTAGATAACTACCTAATAGTTTCCTTCTATGTACTACATAACTACCTAATAGTTTCCTTCTATGTACTACATAACTACCTAATAGTTTCCTATTATGTACTACATAACTACCTAATAGTTTCCTTCTATGTACTACATAACTACCTAATAGTTTCCTATTATGTACTACATAACTACCTAATAGTTTCCTACTATGTACTACATAACTACCTAGTAGTTTCCTTCTATGTACTACATAACTACCTAATAGTTTCCTTCTATGTACTACATAACTACCTAATAGTTTCCTACTATGTACTAGATAACTACCTAATAGTTTCTTTCTATGTACTACATAACTACTTAATAGTTTCCTACTATGTACTAGATAACTACCTAATAGTTTCCTACTATGGACTACATAACTTCCTAATAGTTTTCTACTTTGTACTAGATAACTACCTAATAGTTTCCTACTATGTACTACATAACTACCTAATAGTTTCTTTCTACGTACTACATAACTACCTAATAGTTTCCTACTATGTACTACATAACTACCTAATAGTTTTCTATTATGTACTAGATAACGACCTTATAGTTTCTTTCTATGTACTACATAACTACCTAATAGTTTCCTACTATGTACTACATAATTACCTGATAGTTTCCTATTATGCACTAGATAACTACCTAATAGTTTCCTACTATGTACTAGATAACTACCTAATAGTTTCCTACTATGTACTAGATATTTACCTAATAGTTACTTTCTATGTACTACATAACTACCTAATAGTTTCTTTCTATGTACTACATAACCACCTAATAGTTTCCTACTATGTACTACATAATTACCTAATAGTTTCCTACTATGTATGTACAGCAATCCCTAAACAACATTCCAGGGTCTCTGTCGGAAAAACAAAACAAGCAATCCCCTACAGGAGGACCTGCAGGTGGCTTAAATATCCTCAGATCATACAAACACACGCAGAACTACGCAGAGAAGAGGTACAACCTAGTCATCGCAATGGAAAGCAGTGTCACAGCATCAACATGCATAATAAAGGGTCTCCGTGGTGATACAGTCATGCAGATGCAGCCTCGTCTCTGCAAGGAGGAGGAAGCCCGCAAGGCTCACGACCCAGGCCCCCAGCAGCCACCCAGAGGCCCAGATCCCAGCCCCCCCCCCCCCAAAGAACGGACATGCATCCCCCGCAGGGCGGCAAAAGGCGCCCCCCGTCGGAGCCCCCCCGCGGTCTGGGGCCCAGGCCCCAGTGGACCAAGACCAGCGGCTGCCGACCCCACCGGGCGCCCCCGGAGCAGAGACAGCGCCGGGCCCAGGGCCCAAGCGCCCAGGAGCAACCCCCCCCCGATCCGGGCGGCCCAACTGAAACCCAGGAGGACCGGACCCCCCAGACGACACCCCCCCAGGGCAGGCCAGCCCCCACCCCAATGTCCCTGCCCCACACACCTGACACCAGGGCGCCACCACCTCTACAACCCCCTACCCCACCACCACGCTCACACACACACACCTCACACACATACCCCAACACCCCCATGTACTCCCCCCCACACACACATACACCCACCCACTCCACTCTCCGACCTTACATACCCACACTCACTCCTCCCTCCACCCCCAACAGTCTCCTCCCTCTACCGTCCACACCTACCCCCACCTCCTCATACCCTCTAACACACACATGCACTCCCCCCACATAACTGCACCAACCCCTCCCTACCCCCCACACATACGCCCCCACCTTCCTATACCCCCAATACCCCATACAGTCCCCCCCCTTACATGTCCAGCCCCGCCCATCCCTCTGACCTATCACACTCCCGCCCTTCCTTCCTTCAGCCCCTCATGACCATCCCTTCTAGACACTCACGAGCATGCCCCTCCTTCCTCCATCCCCCTTTCCTCCAACCACTTACCCACATCTCCTCCCTCTTCCAGCCCAAGTTCCTCCCTCCCACATTTCCTCTTTCACACTCTCATTCATTATTCTCACATACCCACCTCGCTCTTGCCCATGCCCTCGTGCCTCCTGAGTGGTAGCTCGGGCCGGGGAAGGAGCCGTGAGCTCCAAGCCCCCAACACGTTCCACACAAACCCTACGTGTGTGTGTGTGAGGTAGAGCAGGGGGGGGGAGAGGTCTTGGGAAAGGAGACCAGGGGGGTATGAATTCCCCCCCTGGAAGATGAGCCGTTACCGGCATTAGGTACCCCTGCCTCCCGGGATCCCCCCAGGGCAGAAGGGGGCAGGCGTGGCCGCCCTCATGGCCAGGCGACCGGCATTCACCACAGAGGGGCCAGCCTCGGCCCCTGGGGGCGCCCGACCACCCCAGGCCAGGGAGGGGGGAAAATGCAGTGATTTCTGAGACAGAATCATGTCTATTTTTAATGAGCCAGATATCCCCAGCAGCCATTTTTCTGACCATATAAAGACACTCTGTACCTTTCCAACCTTAAAACTTCCCATTCCTGCCGGGTTTGATGACACAGTGACATGTGTTGGTGCTGTCGCTGCCCAGCAGTACCCCCGAGGCTGAGGAACCGCACCTCCAGGACTCTACGTGTGAGCTGAGTTTTGTTGTCCACACCATGTCACAAGCTGGCAAGCAGATATAAACGCCATTCTGAACACGCACAGTGGCTGATTCAGCGAAAGGCAAGAACGACAGAGCAAGAGACAAGACAAGTGTCAAGATCAGTCTTAGTGACCATCTTGCAACTCTGTCACCTGATCACTTACGGTAGGACCGCCATGACGGACGTCAGAAGCGAACCACAGGATAATGAAAGGAAGGAAAAATTAGCAACTACAATTGTTTTTTACAACTTCCTTGAGGTCACGGCTGCTCTGTGCAAGTCAATGCAAGCTAATTTATCAGTGGAAGCAGGACATCTGGGGCTCTAGCGGTATAAACAGAAGTTATTATAGCTAGCTTAGAAACCAACCTTCACCTTCCTTTTTCCTTCTCATGTATTTGTTGATCTGATCAAACTGCCAACTTTGCCTGAGTTCACGCCCCATGCTTCATCATCAGTGTGTCTCCTTACACCACAACAGACTTAAAAGCATACAAAAAGTCCGGATGCTACCAGTTTCTTGTTGCTAGCTGGGTCACTGGGTTGCTACGCTAACATTGCCGTCTTCTGTCCACATCAAGGGTAAACAAAAAAATACCAAGTTTGATTTACATCCTCGTCTGTTCGTGCAGCCGACTGAAAATGATCACGCAACGATCTTTTTTGTTTTTTTTAGTAGAATAATAGCAAAATAAAAGCTAAGAAATTAGTCTGCCAACTGTCTGGTTTTCAATTAGCTTAAAGGACGTTAAGCGTTGTTTTGACGTCCGTCGGAAGAATCGGCATTCCACTGAAAAGTGTGATGTCATGGCTGGAGAGATCTCACGTAAAGTTCTGTAGTTGACCTTTAACCTAATTAATCACATGTTCTTTCCAGCCTTGTTTCCTTCTCTGATTATGTTCAACTGCAGGAATGTAACTCATGAAACAGTAAAATGTTTCACTTTTAACATTTGCTCTGGTGGAGAGAACGTTGCTTCATTAAACGTGCGAATCGGTGCTTTGGCTGTTTCTACACCAACCTTGCTCCCAGACTTTTTGGAAAACACTGCTTGACTCACTTTCTTGAAGCTTGGCTTTATCTGTCACTCTCTTTAGCACTTCTCAACCTCTGGAACAGTCTTAAAAAGCCCAATGCTTCACGCTTATCATGTTCTCTTACAGTTGAGGGCCTCTGCTCACATGTCACGTCCATGTGATTTTTTTTTCTCCATCAAGGGGGTGTTGGAAGCAGGATCCAGTTAGGACCAGCGTTGACATGGGGGTCAGAAACAGAGCTGATAATTAACATGAACTGGAGGAGCACCCCTTCACACCCCCACCTCCTCCTGCCTCAGACAGGCTGCACACTCATTGTGCTCTTTGAGAGGAAACGCTGAGCACCATGACGGACACACAGCATATAACCCAGCTCCACACCTGGGATATGAATTAGCCAATCAGAGGTTAAGTGCTCTGGTCATGGGCTTGATGACAATGCTTAACCTGAGCCCACAACCTTTTGACTTGCAGGGTCAGCAGTCCTCTGACTCAGGCTGTGAAGAGAGGCCTGTGGAAAGCAGATCATATCTCAATAAAGTTATAATTCATGCAAAGAAGGGATTAAAGATTTGTGGAACTGCTTCCTTTTGTTTTATTTTCTTTAGCCTAAATTGAGGGTAAAAAGTAGTTGAAAACTGGACATGTGATTAGAAACATACACAGTTTCTAGACAACAGAGCCGTCTCAATAAAGAGAAACTTTCCATTAATAATCGTGGCATATTCACCTTTCTCAACCTTCCCTGGAGAGAGGACTGAAGTGAGAACATCAGACACATGTTTCTTTTTATGCTGCAGCGTTTAGCTTGCTACACTTCCGATTGCTTCTTGTGGTTTGAGAGAAAGCTAAAACCCATCTGGTGAAATCTAAAGTGGGCTTGCAGGTGTTGTTCCCAGTAACAGTCTAGTTATTGTCACTCTAACATGTGACATCCTTACCTCACACATGCCACTTAAATGTGACAACAGGGATCTGATAAGAAGAGTAAAGTCAAATCCAAAAAGTTTTTGAGTTTAACTTTTAAATCACAAAATTTATTATTAGAAATTAGGCTAAATGATCAATTATGACCTAACATTAAGATAATAATAGTATAAAAGATGGGATAATGGTTAAATATACATACATACTGTAATTTACTAAATATAGATTTAATAATAAATTTTTAAAAAATCATTTTAAAGGATGGATGATGAATGGATGAGAGAAAGGTGCAAACAAGAAGATCCCATTTGGAAAATAAGTTTTGAAAATAATGTAAAACTAAAATATTTGAGGGACGGTAAAATGAAAAAAAGAAGGAAAATAAAAAGACAAATGATGTGAAACATTCCACGACTACTTAGGCTAGTTAGCAACAGCCTAGTAACTGGAATGACTTAATGGAAAAAAGAACAGAGAAAAATCCCAGACCTGATTCGGATGTCCAACCAGCATGCCTGCAGGCTCACTGGAGACTTTCCAATGTCCAGCTTCGACTGTGTCGGACCCCTTTTTCTTCCAGAAAGGCCTTTATTCCTGTTTTCATAATTCCAACAAGGTGTTGGAAACATTCCTCAGAGATTTTGCTCCATATTGGAGTGATAGCATCACACAGTTGCTGCAGATTCGTGATGAGAATCTCCTATTCCACCTCATCACAATGAGAATCTCTAGTTCCACCTCATCACAATGAGAATCTCTAGTTCCACCTCATCACAATGAGAATCTCTAGTTCCACCTCATCACAATGAGAATCTCTAGTTCCACCTCATCACAATGAGAATCTCCCCGTTCCACCTCATCACAATGAGAATCTCCCGTTCCACCTCATCGTGATGAGAATCTCCCATTCCACCTCATCGTGATGAGAATCTCCCATTCCACCTCATCATGATGAGAATCTCCTGTTCCACCTCATCGTGATGAGAATCTCCCATTCCACCTCATCATGATGAGAATCTCCTGTTTCACCTCATCATGATGAGAATCTCCCGTTCCACCTCATTGTGATGAGAATCTACCGTTCCACCTCATCATGATGAGAATCTGTAGTTCCACCTCATCATGATGAGAATCTCCTGTTCCTCCTCATCAGGATGAGAATCTCTAGTTCCACCTCATCGTGATGAGAATCTCCCGTTCCACCTCATAATGATGAGAATCTCTAGTTCCACCTCATCGTGATGAGAATCTCCCGTTTCCACCTCATCGTTATGAGAATCTCTAGTTCCACCTCATCATGATGAGAATCTCTCCGTTCCACCTCATCACAATGAGAATCTCCCATTCCACCTCATCGTGATGAGAATCTCTAGTTCCACCTCATCGTGATGAGAATCTCCCATTCCACCTCATCACAATGAGAATCTCCCGTTCCACCTCATCCTGATGAGAATCTCTAGTTCCACCTCATCACAATGAGAATCTCCTGTTCCACTTCATCATGATGAGAATCTCCCGTTCCACCTCATCACAATGAGAATCTCCTGTTCCACCTCATCACAATGAGAATCTCCCATTCCACCTCATCACAATGAGAATCTCCCGTTCCACCTCATCATAATGAGAATCTCCTGTTCCACCTCATCGTGATGAGAATCTCCCGTTCCACCTCATCACAATGAGAATCTCCTGTTCCACCTCATCATGATGAGAATCTCCCATTCCACCTCATCACAATGAGAATCTCCTGTTTCACCTCATCACAATGAGAATCTCCCATTCCACCTCATTGTGATTAGAATCTCCCGTTCCACCTCATCACAATGAGAATCTCCCGTTCCACCTCATCATAATGAGAATCTCCTGTTCCACCTCATCATGATGAGAATCTCCCGTTCCACCTCATCACAGTGAGAATCTCCTGTTTCACCTCATCACGATGAGAATCTCCCATTCCACCTCATTGTGATGAGAATCTCCCGTTCCACCTCATTGTGATGAGAATCTCCCGTTCCACCTCATCACAATGAGAATCTCCTGTTCCACTTCATCATGATGAGAATCTCCCGTTCCACCTCATCACAATGAGAATCTCCTGTTCCACCTCATCACAATGAGAATCTCCCGTTCCACCTCATCACAATGAGAATCTCCCGTTCCACCTCATCATAATGAGAATCTACCGTTCCACCTCATCGTGATGAGAATCTCCCGTTCCACCTCATCACAATGAGAATCTCCTGTTCCACCTCATCATGATGAGAATCTCCCGTTCCACCCTCATCACAATGAGAATCTCCTGTTTCACCTCATCACAATGAGAATCTCCCATTCCACCTCATTGTGATGAGAATCTCCCGTTCCACCTCATCACAATGAGAATCTCCTGTTCCACCTCATCACAATGAGAATCTCCCGTTCCACCTCATCATAATGAGAATCTCCCGTTCCACCTCATCACAATGAGAATCTCCCGTTCCACCTCATCATAATGAGAATCTCCCGTTCCACCTCATCGTGATGAGAATCTCCCGTTCCACCTCATCACAATGAGAATCTCCCATTCCACCTCATTGTGATGAGAATCTCCCGTTCCACCTCATCACAATGAGAATCTCCCGTTCCACCTCATCATAATGAGAATCTCCCGTTCCACCTCATCGTGATGAGAATCTCCCGTTCCACCTCATCACAATGAGAATCTCCCGTTCCACCTCATTGTGATGAGAATCTCCCGTTCCACCTCATCACAATGAGAATCTCCTGTTCCACCTCATCATGATGAGAATCTCCCATTCCATCTCATCACAATGAGAATCTCCCGTTCCACCTCATCATAATGAGAATCTCCCGTTCCACCTCATCGTGATGAGAATCTCCCGTTCCACCTCATCGTGATGAGAATCTCCCGTTCCACCTCATCACAATGAGAATCTCCCATTCCACCTCATTGTGATGAGAATCTCCCATTCCACCTCATTGTGATGAGAATCTCCCGTTCCACCTCATCACAATGAGAATCTCCTGTTCCACCTCATCATGATGAGAATCTCCCATTCCACCTCATCACAATGAGAATCTCCCGTTCCACCTCATCATAATGAGAATCTCCCGTTCCACCTCATCGTGATGAGAATCTCCCGTTCCACCTCATTGTGATGAGAATCTCCCATTCCACCTCATTGTGATGAGAATCTCCCATTCCACCTCATTGTGATGAGAATCTCCCGTTCCACCTCATCACAATGAGAATCTCCCGTTCCACCTCATCACAATGAGAATCTCCTGTTCCACCTCATCATGATGAGAATCTCCCGTTCCACCTCATCACAATGAGAATCTCCCATTCCACCTCATCATGATGAGAATCTCCCCGCTCCACCTCATCGTGATGAGAATCTCCCGTTCCACCTCATCACAATGAGAATCTCCCATTCCACCTCATCATGATGAGAATCTCCCATTCCACCTCATCACAATGAGAATCTCCCGTTCCACCTCATCATAATGAGAATCTCCCGTTCCACCTCATCGTGATGAGAATCTCCCGTTCCACCTCATCACAATGAGAATCTCCCATTCCACCTCATTGTGATGAGAATCTCCCATTCCACCTCATTGTGATGAGAATCTCCGTTCCACCTCATCACAATGAGAATCTCCCGTTCCACCTCATCATAATGAGAATCTCCCGTTCCACCTCATCGTGATGAGAATCTCCCGTTCCACCTCATCACAATGAGAATCTCCCCGTTCCACCTCATTGTGATGAGAATCTCCCGTTCCACCTCATCACAATGAGAATCTCCTGTTCCACCTCATCATGATGAGAATCTCCCATTCCACCTCATCACAATGAGAATCTCTCCGTTCCACCTCATCATAATGAGAATCTCCCCGTTCCACCTCATCGTGATGAGAATCTCCCGTTCCACCTCATCGTGATGAGAATCTCCCCGTTCCACCTCATCACAATGAGAATCTCCCATTCCACCTCATTGTGATGAGAATCTCCCATTCCACCTCATTGTGATGAGAATCTCCCGTTCCACCTCATCACAATGAGAATCTCCTGTTCCACCTCATCATGATGAGAATCTCCCATTCCACCCTCATCACAATGAGAATCTCCCGTTCCACCTCATCATAATGAGAATCTCCCGTTCCACCTCATCGTGATGAGAATCTCCCGTTCCACCTCATCACAATGAGAATCTCCCATTCCACCTCATTGTGATGAGAATCTCCCCATTCCACCTCATTGTGATGAGAATCTCCCGTTCCACCTCATCACAATGAGAATCTCCCGTTCCACCTCATCACAATGAGAATCTCCTGTTCCACCTCATCATGATGAGAATCTCCCGTTCCACCTCATCACAATGAGAATCTCCCATTCCACCTCATCATGATGAGAATCTCCCGCTCCACCTCATCGTGATGAGAATCTCCCGTTCCACCTCATCACAATGAGAATCTCCCATTCCACCTCATCATGATGAGAATCTCCCATTCCACCTCATCACAATGAGAATCTCCCGTTCCACCTCATCATAATGAGAATCTCCCGTTCCACCTCATCGTGATGAGAATCTCCCGTTCCACCTCATCACAATGAGAATCTCCCATTCCACCTCATTGTGATGAGAATCTCCCATTCCACCTCATTGTGATGAGAATCTCCCGTTCCACCTCATCACAATGAGAATCTCCCATTCCACCTCATCATGATGAGAATCTCCCGTTCCACCTCATCATGATGAGAATCTCCCGTTCCACCTCATCATGATGAGAATCTCCCATTCCACCGCATCATGATGAGAATCTCCCGTTCTACCTCATCATGATGAGAATCTCCTGTTCTAATGCTCTAACAGATGCCAATTATCAATAAATTTCAGATCCTAAAGGCCGATCCTTATAACTGATAACACACATACACACTTAATCATGGCATCAACACTATTAACAAACCAAACAAGACTTTTCACTCTTTAAATGAGGAATAGTTTTTTTTTTCAGTGGAAAAACTATCAGCAAGCCTTTCAAACATTTTTTAAAAGATATAAACAAAACTATTCTATATCTCACATGTACATCGACTTAAATAAGGTTTCATTGTTACTGATACAGAAATAAAGGCTCCTAGAATTGGTGCAGATACATGCATCAGGATTGCAAACTGAAAATGTGCAACTGAGAAGTAAGACAAAAAAACATAGAAAGTGATGCTGACAAGTTAGATACAAACATTTATTGTATGTTAACACAATGTGGAAAAATTTATTTTTAAACAATAAAAGTGACTGAGAGGTCAGACTTGTCCACTGTATCTGAATAGGAACATTGTTATTGATATAGTATGAGCAGAGCACTGCCATGCAGACAAAAATAATATATATGTTATCAGGACAAGTTGTCATGACATCGGACTTATCGGAATGACGTAATCATTTCCTGCTATCGGGCTGACAGTTATCGTGCACCCCTACTACTAACTAAACTATTTGGAGCGTATACACTGTTTAACTAAGCAGAGACGCTGATCATGCCATACCACGCTGAGCTCATAGACGTGATTTCACCGTTAGATCTTATCACAGACACATTCACATCTCCTGGTTTCCATCATACTCCAGCAAACTCTCCGTGATGAAATGCTGTTAGGACTTTATTTTCACATGCTGCCATTTTTCTGTCCGCATACTCCAAAGCTGCATCCTGCGACTTGAATGAAAAGATGACATTTTGTGACAGTTTCCCAAACCTCTGCTGACTGTGGAGGAAACAGCTGTGACTCATACATGAGGGAGCCAATTAGTGCACAACAATTTCACAAATCAAACTATTTCATGCCGTGTTTTCCTTCAGGGAGAAAATGGGAGTTTATCAGAATGCAAACATCACAAAAGCCTGAAACTGTGTTTAATAAAAGCCAAGGTTGAAATGCACAAAGCTTAAGCTGGGAATTCCTCGGAGCCCTCTGCCTGGAAGTGAGCCAGACATGGCTCAAGTCTTGGACAAACAACGACTCGTCTCCCTGGACAAACAGGAGCTTTGAGACAGTGCTGCAGGTCCCGCCGCCTCCATGATACCATCGCACTAATCCTTCTGCCGTGGCTGCCTCGAACTCCCAGCCCAGACTCAACGGTGGTCAAAGAAAGCAGAGAGAAACTGTCTGTTGAGCTAAGCTAACAGACGGGTCCTCTCACTCGTGCCTTGAGCTGTGGTTTAGACGGGGGCTTGGGTTTCAAAGGCTGTAGGGAGGGGAACGCTGATGGCATCTGCCTTCTCTCTGCTGGACGATGCAGGGATTCTGTTCAAAGGCACAGCGGCTGAAGTGCATCAGTTAGCGAGGGAAAGAGCTCGCTAGCTTGCAAAATTGCAAGCCAGCTCAGTCTGACCTTAGAGCATTGCATTATGAGGCATGATGGGAGGGAATGCCAACAACTCCTCGCAAATGGACTGGTAGTGACTGACCGGCTTAAATGGTTCTTCCTGCAAATGGATGTAAAGAATAATAATAATGTGTTTAGCACTCTGAAAACGCTGAAGTACGGCAGGTTTTTTTTCCAGCTGTTCTGCTCAGCCATCGTTTCAACAGGCCTCCACTGTGAAAAACACCAACACTGACCCTTTGCAGCTTATCGTCTGACATCTAATGGTAATTTAGTTTGGAGTGATCTGAAGGCCCCTCCTGATTGATCCTGTCCTCATTTGGGAGAGTGATGGATTAGCCTCTTGCCACTCGGTCTGTGTGTGTTTACTGTCGTATCTGTGCCAGACGGACCCACTGATGGGGACTTAAAGGGGGCGCTGGCCTTGACCCAACAGCAGACCATAGATCTCGTGTCTGGCCAGTGAGATGAGATGTGGACCCCAGTCCTCTGTCTGGCTCTCACTCAACTCTGACAAATGCACTTACTTTTTGTTTCCTTTTCTAAAAAAGTGCCTTGCTTAAAGAGCACGGAAACCGAATCCAAATCCAAAGAGAAGCGTGTTTTTAAAAGCTTTCATGCTGCAGCCTGTAAACGATATGATGGCACATCGCTATCACGAGCATCGAGCTGCCTCTGGGAGTCGGGGATGTAGCCAGAGAATGAACTCAATCATCGCCGAGTGTGACTGTCGCCATGGTAACCTCTGTGACGATGATCCACCAATATTAGTTTTGTTCTGAAGTGGCTGAGCTCAGAACAAAGCGCGTTCTGTTACAATGAAAATCAGACACTTGAATAACAACAGCAGACTTTTTTTCTGAGGGTGGGGGGTAGGGGGATAAAGTTCCTGCCTCCGAGAGTAACTAATAGGATATTGATGAATGTCAGTGTTGACGAGCGAGGAGAGGGGGCACTGCTGTGCTGTATAATTGGTTATATGGGGGTCTATCATTAAAACAACAGATGAAGCCAGAGGAGATTTTAGTGCAGGTAAAAACGCAGCGTTATCCACGAACAATTTTAAACCTTCTGCAACCAGAAAATTTACAAGGTGTTAACTATTTATTACATTTCTCCTAAACTTTTTTTCCACTAATGAGGAAAATGTTTGTTTTTTTGTTTTTTTTAATACTACTGGCTAAAAACTGCTCCCCTCCTCTGCATCGCTGTAACTTTGGACATTAAAAATGGAATAAAAGGGACAAAGATGAGAGCAACAAGCTGCAACATCTGTGGAAAAAATTTGGGATGCTGAATTCACCACATCCACCTTAAACACACCTGGATAGGTGAGTCATGGTATTTTAAAGCCGCTGGTCACGGTGAAAGCTTAAAGGGATATTGTGTAAGTTCCTTTGTTATTTATTCACAAAAATTGATTATTTCGTTTAAAAGTCTTTTCCATTAATCAGTAATCACTCCCATCAACAAACTGAAGAGCTCCTCTAAGCTCTGAATCTGCCGTTCGTATCATTCACATCTACATGAACGGGTCGGCTCGGTGGGGGCTACCGTGTCGTATCGCCATGTTTGTACGTTCAGTAGAAGCGCGACAGCAGGAAACCACAGAAACTCACCGGAGACACCGGATCTGTCGGCTCAGTTCGAGGTGATGTTTGTGAAAAGTCTCCGTGGTGCAGTGAGGAGGAACCAGCGTCTCACTGATGCTGCGTTCATGTGCAGTCGGGCAGACGGCCGTCAGCAACAAACCAGATGTCATCTTAATCACAGAAGCCGAGAGAAAGACGGTAAAACATGGGTCAGGGAAACAATACGACATCACCATGACATCAAATCAGATGTGGACTGAAGTCTCTGTAACTGACGGACCACATAGTTCAAACTTTTTATCCCCTAGCCTCACACACCCCCCCCCTCTCTTTTTCCTCACCTCCTACATCAACCCACCCTACTATGATTAATTAGCTCGCTTCTTGCAAATAACAAAATAATTAATTGGCATATATTATTTATGTATCATGTATTTTGGACTTCTAAACCACATGTACAGCCGGGGCGCCGGAGCCCTAAGGTCGGGGGGGGAAACCCTCACCCCCCCCATTTTCTTCATAGAGGGAGCCCCCCGCTGATGATGCCTTTACATGCAGCGCTGTCGTCCGTCTGCTGTCTGCGCGGTTTCACGTGAACGCAGCATGAAAAGTACTAATGAGTTGCTGCCACATACAAGTGTTACACAATTTCCCTTTAATATTAGAATCCATGTTAGCAACTAGCTTGCACCGTAGTGCATAAACGTGAGCTTGTTGATATTTTTAGTTCGTACTAAAGTAGTGTTAACTCATCAGATGGCCACTGAATGTGTTCAGAAGAAGAATGAGACATTTATTGAACAGTTTCCTGAATCGTCGCTTTGCTACCCCCTCCCTACCTGATTTAGCTGCGTGTGTGTAACTGAGTAGTAGTCAGGTCTTGGTTAACAAACAAATGGATTTAAAAGCAAACTTGTGCAGCAACACTGAGGGAGGGGGCCACAACCTTGTCATTACCTGTAAGTTTATTTATTTTCTAAATGCTGTCTTGTCTGATAAACGTAGCTCACTGTCTGAAGTGCCCATGTTGCCAGCAGTTAGCCTTTAGCAAACTCAAAACCGCAGCATCACCTACCATCTCTAAATAAGGTTATAGTCAAATAAGGTGTAGCCAATCAAAAATGAAGTCAACGTCGTCTCCGGGTAAAGCTCCATATCATCACCGGACCCAACTGTATTACTGGAGGAAGTGAGGTCTGGCGTTTCAAAACAATACTCCGCTGTAAAAAATGCCGTTTTTTTCTTTGGAGTATTTTACATATAAAGTAATGCCAACAACATAAACTAGTTTTTACTGCTCATCACTCCTTGAACTCAATTTTAAATGACAGAGAGACCAGTTCTTTTGGCTCTTGTAACTGCCCAAATGATGTTTCCAGAGTGTTTTTTTAAAAATGTGAATCAAGTGTTTTTGTAAAGCATTTCTGGTTTTATTGTTTATTTTATGTTTATGTGTTTATCTTGTTGATTTTATGCCACTGTCTTGGCCAGGTCAGTCTTGAAAAGAGGCTTTTAATCTCAATGAGTTTTATTCCTGGTAAAATAAAGGTACAGAACTGCAAGTATAAAATCTGCATTAATTAAAATATTGAGACTTTTTCTTTTTTAAAAAAAAAAAAAGTATATAATATTTCCTGTTCTCAGCTCACAGTTATTTAAATCTATATATATATTATCTGATACACTAGTGCAGGGATAACCATCTGTGGACATATTGAGCCACTGTCCTGCAGCTTTTTACGTGTTTGCCTGCTGCAATACGTCTGAATCAAACTATTAATGGGTCTTTAAGAGGCTTGTGCAGAACTTCTGACTGTCATGTGTGTGGATCAGGTGTTGCAGCAGGGAAACATCTAGAACTGCAGGACAGGTGGTGATCCCGCGCTAAGGTGCAGCTTAGCCTCCTCCACACTCAGGAAAAAAGCCGTTTATAGCATTTCTATGTAGGTCCAAATGGATTTTTATACATCAAAAACTCTTGGATAGGTTGTGCTATGAGCATATTTATTTACTACAGTCGTCTGAATAAAGTTCCATGTTCATCTACAGGTTTTCCTAATATGGTAAAGCAAAGAAATGGGCTCTGTGCACAGCTCCACTACTTCCTGAACCCCCCGTAGCTTGCTTGTTTCTGTCTTTCATTATTGGGTGAACTTATTAACCCAGGTGTGCCTGACCTCAGTAACTGGCCAGACACACCTGGATTAATCAGTTCTTCCAATAATGAAAGACAGGAAACAAACGAGCTACCTTAAGTTCAGGAAGTAGTGGAGTCGTGCATAAAGCCCATTGTCTAAGAGACAAAGTATTCGTCAGTTAAACTAAAGATCAGCTGGTGCAAAATGCTGGGAGATAAAGGGTGAGTGCCTATTTTAAAATTCTTGGATTTTTATAATGCAGTCTTTTTCGCTGAGCAGACACCAGGCGTCGCATGAAAGATCACTCATTACAACTGAAAGTGAGTTGCAACCCAGTGAGCCATGACACTGGAGACATGACGTTGGGAAAAAAGAAAAAAAAAGCCCAAGAACATCTCAGCATTTTTTTTCTTTTTTTTTTTTTTTTTTTTTTTTACTTGTCCTGTCCAGCATCGAAACAAGCAGAATGGAAATCTGATTGCTTTATTCTGTTGAACAGTTTTGCTTTATCAAGCGGAGCTTTATGAACATAAGGCTCCACTTGATATCATGTTTATTCATTTTATTTCTTTATTTAAACATTTGTCTATTACACCATTCCATTTCATACTGCTGGGCCTGACAAGGGAGAAATGAAAGTTAACAGAGGTAATGATAGAAAGTGAAACAGAGAGAGAGGAGTAAGGAAGAGGACGAGAGAGAGAAGAGAAAACATGAATCCACTTACACAGTTCACCGGTACATCTGTACCGCGATCCCTAAACAACCAAGGTCTCTTTTGGAAAACAAAACAAGCAATCCCCTACAGGAGGACCTGGAGGTGGCTTAAATATCCTCAGATCATACAAACACACGCAGAACTACGCAGAGAAGAGGTACAACCTATTCAGCGCAATGGGAAGTAGAGAAGAGGTACAACCTAGTCAGTGCAATGGGAAGTAGAGAAGAGGTACAACCTAGTCATCGCAATGGGAAGTAGAGAAGAGGTACAACCTAGTCATCGCAATGGGAAGCAGTGTCACAGTGTCAACATGCATAATAAAGGGTGCTCCGTGGTGATACAGTCATGCAGATGCAGCCTCGTCTCTGCAAGGAGGAGGAAGCCCGCAAGGCTCGCGACCCAGGCCCCCAGCAGCCACCCAGAGGCCCAGATCCCAGCTACCCCCCCCCCCAAAGAGCGGACATGCATCCCCCGAAGGGCGGCAAAAGGCGGCCCCAGCCGGAGCCCCCCGCAGTCTGGAGGCCCAGGCCCCAGCGGACCAAGACCAGCAGCTGCCGACCCCACCGGGCGCCGGGCGTCCCCCGGAGCGGAGACAGCGCCGGGCCCAGGGCCCAAGCGCCCAGTAGCAGCCACCCCCCCCCCCCCCCCCGGACCCGGGCGGCCCAACCGAAACCCAGGAGGACCGGACCCCCCAGACGACGCCCCCCCAGGGCAGGCCAGCCCCCACCCCAAAGTCCCTGCCCCATACACCTGACACCAGGGCGCCACCACCTCTACCACCCCCTACCCCGCCACCACGCTCACACACACACTCCCCACACACCTACCCCAACACTAGGGCTGAAAGATATACCGTCACCGCCCCCACATCGAGACACAGGCACCCAAGACATCAATACCGCAAGAGCAACCACATACAAGATACAGATCCCCCCTGCGCCCGCCCCGCACAAAAAGCCCCGGAAGCCACAAACAAAACCGCACCCCCCACCAAAGCGCCCGGCCCCCAACCAACCCGCAGCCACACCGCACCGCACCGACACCAAGATGCCCGGCACGAATACCGAGATACGAACCTCCGCCCACACCGCCCAGCCCTACCCAACACCTCCGTGTACCCCCCCCCACACACGCATACACCCACCCACTCCGCTCTCCGACCTTACATACCCACACTCACTCCTCTCTCCACCCCTAACACTCTCCTCCCTCTACCGTCCACACCTACCCCCACCTCCTCATACCCTCTAACACACACATGCACTCCCCCCACATAACTGCACCAACCCCTCCCCACCCCCCCACACATACGCCCCCACCTCCCTATACCCCCAATACCCCATACAGTCCCCCCCTTACATGTCCAGCCCCGCCCATCCCTCTGACCTATCACACTCCCGCCCTTCCTTCCTTCAGCCCCTCACGACCATCCCTACTAGACACTCACGAGCATGCCACTCCTTCCTCCATCCCCCCTTTCCTCCAACCACTTACCCACATCTCCTCCCTCTTCCAGCCCAAGTTCCTCCCTCCCACATTTCCTCTTTCACACTCTCATTCATTATTCTCACATACCCACCTCTCTCTTGCCCATGCCCTCGTGCCTCCTGAGTGGTAGCTCGGGCCGGGGAAGGAGCCACGAGTTCCAAGCCCCCAACACGTTCCCCCCCCCCCACCACCCCCCCATCCCCCACCCCCGGACGCAGCAGGCCAGGCATCCCCCAGGCCAGCAGATCCCCCGCAACGCAGCCAGCCTTAACCACTGGCGCGTGAAGTAGCCACTGTCCCCCCCTCCCCCAGTAGCGCCCGGGGAGACCGGGGTATGAAAGGACCCTGTCCCCCCCCCCACCCCCCGCTCATGACTGTGTGTGTAAGATGTGTGTTGTTTGCAGTTAAAACTAAGGGGCAGTGCCAAGTCATGCCGGGAGTGGGGTCGCGTAGGGGGCATGTCCCCCCAACCGGCCCCTCCCTCCTACCACACACTATATGGCCCGCCCCTCAGAAGTGGTTGTGAGCTGTTGTTATTTTATGTGTTTAGGTGTCTAAGTGTGGTTAAAACTGGGGAGCAGGCTGCCTCTAGACGTGGCAAGCAAAGGCACTTTGGTGCCCTCCCTCACCACGCCCGCTTGACACGCACCCTCCCCAAAACCCTACGTGTGTGTGTGTGAGGTAGAGCAGGGGGGGGGGGGGTCTTGGGAAGGGAGACCAGGGGGGTATGAATTCCCCCCCTGGAAGAAGAGACGTTACCGGCATTAGGTACCCCTGCCTCCTGGGATCCCCCCAGGGCAGAAAGGGCAGGCATGGCCGCCCCCACGGCCCGGCGTCCGGCGTTCAGCACAGAGGGGCCAGCCTCGGCCCCTGGGGGCGCTCGACCACGCCAGGCCAGGGAGGGGGGAAAAGGGACGGGAGCAGAAAGGGTCGGCGGAGGGGCCAGAGTCACCGGCCCAACATCCCCAGGCCTCGCAAACCCCCCAAGAGGCACGCAGAGCTGCTATTTATTTATTTATTTATTTATTTTTTCTTTTTTTTCTTTTTTTTTCCCCCTTTCCCCCCCCCCCAACCTGACACACACAAACCCCACCAATGCACCACCACCCCCGCACCCAAACACCCATCATCCATGCACCCCCACCCACCCACCCATCTCCACACACCCCCACAGGCCGCCACACACACACACAACCGCATTCACGCCCCCCCTCCAGTCACACACCCACCCACACATACCAAGGACGGGGACCACGGGGCCACCAGCCCCCCCACGCCACAAGTCCACCGCCCCCAGCCCCCGGACCACACGAGACCAACCCGCACAAGACCACCAGCGCAGGCCAGCCCCAACCGACACAGCGGCCAGGCGGGACAGGCACCCGGCGTGGAAAAGACCCGGCCACCCCGCAACCCCCCACCTCCACACACTAGAGCTGAACGATATGGACAAAACCCCACACCCCGACAGCCACGCCAGACACCCCAACATCGATACGACACGACATGACCACGGGTCCGCCGAAAACCAAGCACCCTGGCGGAAAGCGCAGCTCCGTCCGCGACCCCCAGAGCCCCACACGCAGGACAAGCACAGGGGAAATCCACACCCCCCACATGGCCGCTCCCGCGACACCAACATCCCGGATGCCCACATCCCGACACAGACACGACAACGATACATCCCCCAGCCCCACCACACACACACCCCCACCAGCACACACACCCGCACGCACACAGCAGAGGCGCCCCTGCCCCCGGCGCAGTGACTAGACGTCACCAGGTCGTGAGGACCGGCCAAATCCAGAGGAGGCACGTCCCGCCGGCCCGCCCCCCCCCAAGGCCAAGCCGGGTCCCCCGGCCCCGGAGGCAGGGGCCACCCCGGAGCACCGGGGCCCAGGGCCCCCCGCCCCCCCCGCCCCGGGACGCCCCGGGACGACCCCGGCCACCCGGCGCCAGCCGACAGCCACCGGCCAGGGCCCCACCAGCGACCCGCCCACCGCCGCAGAGCAGCCCCAACCGCTGACCCCCATGCCCCCCATCGGGCTGAATACAGCCCCGCCCCAGCGGCGAGGCAGCCCAGACCCCCCCCCCAAGTCAACCGCCAGGGATCCATAGCCATCAAGCACTCGCCGGCACCCAACCCCCACATCGCCGAGGCGGCTCTCCTACACCAACGTTAAGTGATGGAGCTAATCACAGGGGACCAGAGGGAGTGGAATTCATCTAACTGGTTCTTAGAGGAGGCAGACATCGTCTCAATACTGATATGGTCTACTAAGAAATTCCTAAACTGGCTAATGCTCAGATTATTTTTGGATTTCCAGTTTACCAAGATAGTTTTCTTTGCAATACATAATACAGTAAGTATCATATGTGCATAGTTGGTTACCGTGTTGATCTCATCCAAGTCCCCCAGTAAACACAGTGTGGGGCTTGCAGGGAAGTTACACCTGAGCCACGTTGACAGGTCATCACATACCTGAAGCCAAAACCTCTGGACAGGTGGACAAGACCACAAGGCGTGAAGATAATTGTCTGTTGTATTCTCCTTGCAGTGCAAACAAATATTTGAAGGTGACAGACCCATCTTGAACATCCTCTGTCCTGTGTAATGTACTCTGTGTAAAACCTTGAATTGTATCAACTGTATATTTGAGTTTTTAGTCATTAGGAACGTGTTTAAACATATCTGTGTCCATGTGTTTTGGTTAAGGGTTCTGGACAAGTCAGCCTCCCACTTCGAAGTTGGAAGGGAAATTGAATCATCCAGTTTTAATAATAATCTATATATTTTCGACAGTAGTTTGGGGATAGAGAGATTCAGGAATTCTGCTACCCTGACCGGAGTCTGCAAGATCAGTTGGTTAGAGGTATATTTTTTGCTTAATATAGATTTAAGTTGATGGTATTCTAAGAATTTAGTACTACTGATCCCGTATTGTAAGGTAAGTGTATTAAATGACAGGAATTTTCCATTTTCAATGATATGTTGTAATTGTTTTACTCCTTTATCCTTCCAATGCACAAAATTAATCATTTTCTTGTTTTGTAAAATATCCAGGTTATTCCAGATGGGTGTGAGTTTACATGGAATAATAGAAGACTCGGTTAACTTCAGGAATTCCCACCATGCTTTCAGAGTAGAGCAGATGTTGATACTTTTAAAGCATTTATGAGATCTGACTGCTGAACTGATGAACGGCAAATCAGAGACATCCAGATCCTCACATAATGCTTGTTCTGTGTCTAGCCACGGTTCATCTAGATGGGTAGGTTTCAGCCATTTGGAAATAAATTGTAGCTTATTTGCTAGGAAATAATAATTGAAATTGGGTGAGTCTAACCCTCCCCGGTCTTTTACCTGTTGTAAGGTTTTTAAACTGATACGTGATGGCTTGTTTTTCCAAAGAAATTTGGAAATGTGAGAGTCCAGTGACTTAAACCAACTGGAGGAAGGTTTGGTGGGTATCATTGAGAATAAGTAGTTAATTTTCGGTAGAACCATCATTTTGATGGTAGCAACTCTCCCCATGAGTGATATGGGTAAGTGCTTCCATCGCGTGAGATCTTCCTCTATTGACTTTAATAGCTGGACATAATTTAACTTTATTAACTCTGAAAGTTGTGGAGAAATATTTATTCCTAAATATCTGATATTACCAGACTGTATTGTGGTGTTAGGGATGTTTTGTAAAGTACAATTAACAGATAAAGCTGTAGTCTTGGTCCAGTTAATAGAGTACTCAGATATCATTGAAAATTTATTGATCAATGTGATTGTCTGGGAGAGAGATGTTGATGAGTTCTGGAGGAAAAGCAGTACGTCGTCTGCATAGAGACTTATTTTATGTTCTAGATTTTTGCCGGGGATCCCTTTAATATCTCTGTCCTGTCTTATAGCGGCTGCTAGTGGTTCAATGAAAATGGCAAAAAGTGAAGGGGAGAGCGGGCAGCCCTGCCTGGTGCCTCGCTGTAAACAGAAACTTGGAGAAGTTTGGTCATTGGTCCTCACACATGCATTAGGGTTGTTATAAAGTATTTTTATCCAGTCTATGAAATAAGGACCAAAACCAAATTTATTTAATGTTGCAAACAGGAATTTCCAGTTAACACGATCGAAGGCTTTTTCTGCATCTGACGAGATGATAGTGGATTCCAGATTATGAATGGTAGCATAGTCTATTAGGTTAATCAGCCTGCGTGTGTTAGTAGAAGAATGTCGACCTTTAATAAAACCAGTTTGATCAGGATGTATTATCAGAGGAGTTATTTTTCTATCCTTTTAGCGAGTGCTTTGCTGATTATCTTAAGATCTACATTTATTAATGAGATTGGCCGATAACTAGCTGGAAGTGTCGGGTCTTTACCTGGTTTTAATAATACGGTGATATTTGCTGAATTCATATTTGGTGGTATTTTCTGTTTCTCTTTTATTTCTAGTATCATTTTATAAAAAGTGGGAGCCAGAATTGTCCAGAACCCTTTGTAAAATTCGACCGGATATCCATCTGGGCCTGGGGCTTTATTATTGGGCATATGTTGCAGAGCGTCATGTAATTCATTTATTGAGAGGGGTGAATCTAAAGCCGTCATATTTTCCTGTTGTAGTTTTGGGAGAATTAGATTATTGAGAAATTGATTAATATTCTCATCTGTGGGGTTTATTTGGGATTCATATAGTGTTCTGTAGAAATTTCTAAAGATATTATTTATCTGGTTAGGATCATGGCTGATACTTCCTTCTGAGTCTTTAATTGAGGAGATTGTCGCTTTTTCCTTGTTTATTTTTAACTGATTAGCTAGAAGCTTTCCAGACTTGTTACTGTGATCGAAGTTTTCTAAACGAAGTCTTTGAACCAGGAATTGCGTTTTTTGGTCTATTATTTTGTTTAATTCAAGCTTGAGTTTCCTTATATCATTCAGCATGTGTTCCTCCGGGTTGACCTGATAGGCTTCTTCTAGTGATTTAATTTTGATTTCTAATTCTGAGGTTCTTGCAGCTTCCTTTTTTTCTTATGAGAAGAGAAGGAAATTATTTTTCCTCGCATTACTGCTTTACCTGCTTCCCAAAGGACACATGCTGGGGTTTCTGGTAAGTCGTTGTTCTCTAGATAAATGGACCATTCTCTTTTGAAATAGCTGATAAACTCAGGATCTTTCAGTAATGAGGTGTTGAATCTCCAACTCCTCGTTGTTGGTTTAACAGTTTTATTTCTCAGAGCTACTGATACTGGTGCGTGATCACTGATGGTTATTGGGTGGATTTCTATTTCTGAGATTTCACTCATCAGTGAGCTGCTGATTAAAAAGTAATCTAATCTAGAATAGGAGTGGTGGACCGCAGAATAGAAGGTATATTGTCTCGTGGTGGGGTTGAGTGATCGCCATGCATTACAGAGGCCAAAGTCCTTCATGTACTGTTTAACAATTTCTAATGACTGCCATCTTTTACTGTTTCCTGCTGGACTAAGCCTGTCTATTTCTGGATCACACACCATGTTGAAGTCTCCGCCCAGTAATATTGCTCTATCTGAGTACTTATGCAAAGCAGAGAAAAATGAGTCAAAGAATAATGGGTCATCGATGTTCGGTCCATATAAATTCGCAATACATACCTTAAGATTCTGAACATTTAATGTGACTATTATAAATCTGCCTTGTGGATCTCTGATTATGTCATCCATGTCAAATTTTAACCTGCTATTAACCAGAATAGCTACACCTTCTTTGTCTAGAGTTATAACCAGCTAAATACACGTGTGGAAATTGTCTTGTCTTAAGGAGCTCTGCTGAGGGATTTGCAAATGTGTTTCCTGCAGTAAAACAATGTCTGCCTGGAGGTCTTTAAGCCGATTGAAAATTTTTAATCTCTTATCCCCTGTGCCAGCTCCGTGCACATTCCAGGTGACTATTTTCATTCAACCAACGCTGAAATGAGTGTCACATACATATCAATAAAGCCGTGCGTCTGCATGCGTATCTCTGCAGTCCCGTGTAAGTACTGAGTTGCCAGGATGGATGATCGCCTTTGTCCGAGTGTGCACGCCGTTTCGTCCTGCAGTCTGTGTGCGCGTGTGTCTGCCTGTGCGTGTCTCGCCGTGTGTGCGCGCGTGCCTGCCTGTGCGTATCTCGTCGTGTGTGCGCGGTTGCTGCCCGTGTGCATCTCGCCGTGTGTGCGCGCGTGCCTGCCTGTGTGTATCTCGCCGCGTGCGCGCGGTTGCCTACCTGTGCGTATCTCACCGTATGTGCGCGCGCCTGCTTATGTGCCTCGCGCTGCGTGAACTGGACCTTCTGCCCTCGGGGTTACTAATGTTTATAAAGTCGCGGATGAAATGACCGTTCAGTGTGTGAAAGTGAAAGAAAAAGGAGGAAGGGAGGAAAGGAATAAAAGGTGAAGAAAGAAAAATGTAACAACAAACCAGAGAGGTTTAAAAAGTGCATCGTGTTGTGAACGGTGAGGTCGAAACGTTAGTGAAATTAGCAATTATGATCATAACAGATAATAATTCATATAATCACAGCGTTTAGAAGGATATGTGACGGTCCGTGTACCTGACATCAGAAGAGCCACGGGGTGTTTGGGTCCCGGTAAAGATGTCCGTTAATAAATAATTTGTCAACCGCGATAGCAGCCCGAGAGCCCTCCGACATGGCTTTCTTCCTGATGGGAACAGAACTTTACGCCGGTCCAGGATTTCTTTCGGGTATTGGTCGTTTACCCCAAAATCGGTCCCTTTTAGCTCGCGGCCCTGTCTCTTTACTTGCTCTTTTGTTTGAAGTGAACAAACTTAGCAACAATCGGTCTGGGTCTGCGTGAATCCGTTCTTTTGCCTCCTATGCGATGTACACGGTGAAAGCCGATACTGCTGGCTAAATCAGCAGGGGAGTTTCAGCTCTTTATGAATGAAGGCTTTTACCGTTTCCTCGGGGTTCTCATCTGTCTGTTCTGGGATGCCTGAGAATACCAGGTTGTCTCTCATGCTTCGAGCCTGAAGGTCGATAACTGCCTCTCTCATCTTTGTTTTCCCCTTGACAGCCGGTTAATTCCCCTCAGTGAGGGACTTAACCGTGTTTTGTTTGTCAGCGTTGCGGCTGCAAGCGTTTCTACCTGTTGATAGCTAAACTCCAGCGACTCCCGGAGATTCTGGAACTCTCTGTGAAGAGCCTCCAGCAGGTTCAAACGGCCGTGTCTGCTGTTTACCTTCTTCTCTATAGAGAGAAGAATATCCACTGAGTTTTTGTGGAGACGCCGCACCGGAGGAGTCTACTACCCGAGCTCTTTTGTTTTCCGGGGTGGATGTTGCTTTCGGCTTTCCATTTTTCATATTAGAGTGATCGCAATACTGATCAATAAGATCTTCTGGGCTGATGGTATCTTCCGCGTTTCCCCTCCAGGGTGTACCCTTCACTATATTGCTTTTTTGTTTGTTTGTTAATTTTACTGATTATCTATTATATTGGCAAATGTTAATAAGTTGAAGCCTTAAAGTTGCTAACTCGCCTGGTTTGAATTGTCTACCGTCTCGCAGGAATTACGTCACTACAGCGTCATCACTACAG
>JALJCO010006996.1:0-74918 GCA_023101725.1 Atherinomorus stipes | reverse complement strand
AGGTAATGATAACCTGAAGGTATGTTATCCAGAGATCTGATGTTTTTTTTGTTTGTTTTTTACACTGAAGGATTAATTTAAACTACTATTCATCTCCAGAGACTGGCTTTAATGACAAGTCACACTGGAATTAAATCCAGTGTTTTCTCCACCGTGGCAGCAAGTTATTCCTCCTCTGCTCTGCGTGTCCGATATTCCTCCCCGATACGAACACACTGACGTCGGTGGACTGAGCAGCAGCACCGTCCACTTTTGTCACGGACAGCAGAAATCTTCATGAAATAAATGTCCGTGATCTTCTTATTCACTTATTACCACAATTAAAGTTTTCCACTGATGTTCCAACAACCAGGAATGTGACAGTCCTTCCAGATTTCCCCCATATTGTTCAGAAGCAAAAGTCTGGATTAGTCTATTATGTCTCCCGTGGGGCAAGTCGCCTGTTTATAACTTCTTCATGGGGCTTTCCGGCTTATCGCAACCATGTATAGAAGCATTTACACCGCCTAGAGATGTGCATATTTAGCTGCGTAATGATGTCATGACGCACAAATCACAAGGCGTCTTCGAAGGCTCCATCAGTGGAAAGACAATTGGTTCAAAAACTGGAACTGGAGTTAAACCAGTTAAGCTACATCTCCTCTTTAGTGGAAAAGAAGCCTGTGAGAGCGTGCCGTGGTCTAAACCAGGAGCTGGTGGAGAACCGGACCAGGATGATTTGGACAGAGGAGGATAACCGGTTCATGGCGGGGGAGAACCATTCATCAGGGGCAGAACTGGTCATTGGAGGGGGAGAACCGTTCATCAGAGGAAGAGAACCAATCATCAGGAGGAAAATCAGTAATTGGAAGGGGAGAACCAGTTATTAGAGGGGGGAGGAAGACACCCGCTCATCAGAAGGGGAGATCATCGGCCATCAGACAGAAGTTTCTTGCAACCTTTCTTGAGGAATAGTTTTCTAGTGGATGGATTGATAGCTTAATCTGAAAGGGTGTTTTTTCACCAAAGGGGTTCTAGATCTGGAATGGAGCCAAAGCCAGACTTGGTTATGTTGGTTCTGTTCAGGTGTTGCTACTGCACCATAAGCTGTTTGCTTGTTTACTTCAGAACAACTTTCCTGTTTCTCAAACTCTCCAACCGGTTCCACAGACAGAGAACTCCAGGACCAGGATGAAACCACATAAATGTTGTTTTTATGTGCTTTTACAGGATGTTGAGAAAAAACATCCCAGTTCAGTGAAAAGTTTAAACTCTGTTTAGATGTTTTTCTCAGAAGGAAACAGCTTCTACTTAGAGAAACTGCTCAGTCTTTCACAGCCGACTCATTTGTCTTTAACTTTAATGTCTTCATGAGTTGTTTGTTTGACTTTTAAAAATGTTTTCTACCCGTTTTCTTCTGATTTCCCGCTAGGAGAGGGCTGACTGCAGGACTCTTTAAATCCTCGACCTTCAGATGAGAATGCTGAGATAGTTTTTTTCCCAGAGAGACTCTAAATTGCTGTTCACACTTGAAGATGTTTTCTGCTTGACCTCCATCTGGACTATTTTTAATTTAGAGCTTTTCATCCTCTGGTTCTGTTTCCATGGAAACCCAACGGTGACTTATTCAAAACTAATAAAAATCGAGCGGTTACTAGAAGACAGATGCTGAAGTCAGCGATGCTCTGGTGTAAAAGTTTTCCTCTGTTTGTAAAATCAGACGATTTTTCATTTTCTATAGTGAATCTTCAGGTTTTTGTCATAATTAGAAGTAGATTATACTGAAGTGGTCAATAAGCATCAAAGAGTTTGCTTTTATTGACCCTTCAGATTGTTGTTGATCGGTTGGAAAACTTAAAAGGTTGAGAAAAACTGAAAAGTTAGATTACAGGTCGCATTACCGCTGCTAATCTTTTAGTCTCCATCTGCCGTCCACTGTTTAGAGTTGGTGGTGAATCTGCCAGGTGTCGTGATGCCACCCTGATGCAGCGGTGTTTCAGACCCCCTCAGAGGCTTTTATGACAAACATTGCCAGTACCTGTCATGAGCGAGATCTCCCTCTGCTTCCACTCTGCTCAGTCAGCAGCAAAGGGCTGTTGCACATGCTCAGTGTTGTTTTTGCGGTGATTAACAAGGACGTGAACAGAGGAAGAAAACCTGCCGTCACACATGTGAAGCTAAACCCACAGACACGGTTTAAATGATGTAGATGTACATATTGGCAGATAGAAAAATACTTTGTCAGTCTGGAGATGATTTCAGTGACCACAGGTCAACCCTTTCATCCGTTCATCCATTATCATTTCATCCTTTCATCCATTCCTTTAGAAGAACTGGCACGAGTCAGGATTTTAACACACTGAGACGATGTCTTGAATGATTCAGATCATGATGCGACTGAGTGATGTTTAAGGTTTATGGAGACTTCTGCCTCCTGCCAGACGGAAACAGGAAGACTGTTAACCCAGTGATAGGTAGGATGGATGGAGTGATGGAGAGATGTAAAAGGTGTTCCTTTCGGCTGGCATGCAATCCATGGATGGAAGGAGGAAACTCAAAAAAGAAGGTGAAAAATGATATTAAGAGGAAAGAGGAAGAGATTAGATGGAGCAAAAAAGAGAGATAAAGAGGATGATAGATGAATGAATAAAAGACGATGATGAATGAATGAATGAATGAATGAATGAATGAATGAATGAATGAATGAATGAATTAGTGGTTGATGGACAGATATATTCATGGATGAATGGATAGATAGTTCGATAGATGAATAAATGGATGGATTAATGGATGGATGGATGGATGGATGGATGGATGGATGGATGGATAAGGGAGGGAGGGAGGAAGGAAGGAAGGAAGGAAGGAAGGAAGGAAGGAAGGAAGGAAGGAAGGAAGGGGGGAGGGAGGGAGGGAGGGAGGGATGGATGGATGGATGGATGGATGGATGGATGGATAACAGCTGGATGATGGATGGATGGGTGGATGGATAAGGGAGGGAGGAAGGGAGGGAGGGAGGGATGGATGGATGGATGACAGCTGGGTGGATGGATGACCGCTGGATGGATGGATGGATGGATAGATGGATGGATGGATAAGAGCTGGATGATGGATGGATGGATGGATAACAGCTGGATGATGGATGGATGGGTGGATTATGGATGATAGTTGATTTTTAGTATAGTTTACTGGTTAATCTAATATTTTGTCATTATTTATTATGTCTTTCGGCTGCCTTTTTATTACCGTTTGGACATTTTAGCTGGTTTTTTTTCTTAATGTTTTAATGTATTTTATGTGTTTATTCAATGCTCTAATACAGCTTTTGATTGTTCCTGGGTCCCTGGGTCCCTCCAGTGTTTCCTTTGTGAGGCGTGTCAGTATCCGGGGTGGTGTTTCAGCCACACCTCCCCTGGGCCTTAAGTCCTGTGCGTCGCAACTTGCTTGAAAAGCACTTTATGAATTGATTGCTGATCAGATTTGTTCAGAGACATCAGCTGATATAAAACATCCCTATCATTGTTTAATGGCTGAATCCTGGATTGTGACTGGATGTGCGCTCTCTTTAGTATGTGCACCGCCTTCACCTGTTTCCAGATGTTTCCAGCTTGTGGACTTTTCAGTCTTTGAAGAGACGGTCAGCTGATGCAGCTCTTTTTGGGATCTGAGCAGAAATGTGAATGAAGCGTCTGCAGGCTGTTCTCTTCCACTTGATCTCCTCTGCTCTGTAGACACTCGTGCTGCTGCTGCGTGGGCTGTTTACCTCCTCACACTCTGACTGCAGCACCAAAAGGCAGCAGCAGTCAGAGGATGGATGAATAATTTAGCCGTGGTCCGCTGCCTGGCCAGGATGGACGCCGCAAACCCACAGAAAGCCCCCTGAGGCTGTCAGCACTGTGGGCCGGACCCTCTGACATCCTGTAAACAATTAATGCCATGAGACAGAACTGCAGCAACAGTTCTGCTGACGTATGTTGGAGTGTTGGGATGGAAAACGTAGATGGAATCAGCATCGGAAACTAATATGATGAAGAAAACGTCGAAACTGAAGGAGCTAGGTATTCAGATCATTAAGAAATTATGCTGAGGAGCCTCTTCCTGCACACAGATAACACCACCAAGCTGAAACCTTTCTCATTAAAATCTCCCTTTACCTGTCTGTGCCAATTCAATTCACATAGGAGACATTGTTACACTAAAATCAAGAAATGTTCTGAAATCCTTCAACCTCAACCACCAATAAGAAACTCACAATTAACAAAATAGAAATAGAAAAAGACTGAAATTGAATTAAGAGTAAAAATGGTGATAAATCGCACAAATTGATTATAGTGATAATAAAAAGTAGCAAAATAAGTAATCCATACTATATTACGTATTACAAAAAAATAAAGATTTCATGAATCAAAAATCATATACACTGCTGATGAAGGTCTCCATCTGATGGAGCTCTGGCTTTATTAGAGAATATATATAAAGTCTTGACATGTATTTTTTCCCTGATTTTTTATGCTGCCTTCATTTTAATTAAATATGCTTCAGTCCGTAGTTCCTCGTCATTGGTCGGTTGTGTGGGGCTTGTTTTGCTCGAGGTTTGAAGAAATGCTATATAAACAAAGTTTAAAGCTCTCATTATCGCGTCTCCCGCTGGTGCTTGGGAGCCTTTAAATGTGGAACTCTTTGCTGAGCATCGTGGGTGTGAAAATATGGAGAGGCTTCTAATCTTAAAAGAAGCAAACATGCAGCCTGAAGCGGTGAGAAACATGTGGCAGCATCCAAAGAGAAAATGACCCCGAACAACCCACCGTCTCCGCAGAGACTTGACTGTAACACTGAGGAGATTCTGACCAGGAGCAGAATGTGATGCAAGATCCACATGAACTCCAGTAATCTGAGTTCAAGACCACCTGAAGAGCAGTTATGGCTGCAACAACCACATGCAGAGGTGCTCCTGACCGAACAGAACCTGAACATCAGGTGGAAGTTCATTCTGTTTGAAGGCCCATCTCTGCTCTCAAACTCCTCTCAATCAGACCAGCAGATTGTACAGATGTTGAGGTTTTGGGTTTTTGTTGGCCCTGATGTTGGAGAAACAAGACAACATGATGTGATAATTTTTACCTTCTTTGGCTCTTAGCCCTCTCTCTGTCAGATTTCTACCACGCTTCAAATATGACTCCATTGTTTTTGGTGTCATGGTGACAGTGATTGACATTTCAATGTCATTTGGTTCGTAACAGGTTTGATCAAACCATGTGGGTATGTGGACAACAAGTTTTTAATGAAATAGTCCGAAACTAACTTTAAACTTAGTATATTAAAGACACACAACGGAACTTTCAGCAGTTTTCTAAGTGACGCGCCCCCTATCGGCGGCTAAACTAGCATCCATCTTGTTCGTACCTGTACTGTAAGCTCACTCCAGCCAGTAAAAGACAGTCTTATCTTGACTCTTGTTCTGTCCCTTCCTCTGTTTCTTTTCCTCTCTTCCTCCGGTGATGTTTCCTTGCGTTTCTTTACCGAATTCGACATGATGCGCATTCAAAACAGCCGCGACGTTGATACCTGGTTTACATCCGGTTGCTAGTGAGTGACGCGGTGCTGCAACCAATAGTCGGCTGCAACGTCACGGTCGCGTCCCGGATGGGCATCTTACATAGTGCTGTTTCTGAGCCCCGGGACGGCTCTGGGCAGTGACGGCTCGAAAATGCGCTTAATGAATGTTGGTGTGCCATTAAAACGAGTCAGAAACACAGATTTTTAAGGTCTTAAAGTTACGTTGTGTGTCTTTAACGTAAACGTACATTTTCTAAAATATTTATTTCATAAATTTTATTAGATAAATTTGAATTCATTAGACTTTATTAGATAAATATTAGATAGATTTTATAGAAGTAAATTTTGGCATTTATTTAAAAAATCTTACATCAATATTTTTAAAAGGTCATGAGCTCCTTGGAATGCCTCGAAGTTCCCCTAGGGCTACGTGTAAACCCACTTGAGAAACAGTGCTGTAAACAATCATATTTTCTTTTTAAAACATCCAAAAATTCATTTGAACGGCACAACTCTTGCACAAATCATCACAATGATCTAGGCATGATCAGAAAAAAAAGAAAAAAACATTCAGAGATATGAACATATACATGACTTTCAGATTTTAAACATATTTAAGAAAAAAGATACCAAAAGACAAACTTTTTTCTAATAAAGACTGGAGGCAAAAAAGAGGTCTACAGACCTGATATAGAAAGATGGAGTGAAAATCAAATGTTATCCAGATGATCGTAAAAGTGTCGGTGGCTCATGGCATCAGCAAATCAGATATATATTCTGGATCAGAACCATTCACAGCTTTGTGTACCAGCAAAAATGTTTTAGACTTAATTCTTTGTCTCACAGGAAGCCAGTGTAGAGCTGTACAACAAGAGTGATGTGCCCCTTTTTTCTGGTCTTTGTGAGGGCATGAGTAGCAGCATTCTGGATTACTTCTAGTTGTCTGACTGCTTGTCAACACTCAATGAAAGTAGTCAACATTTCTGAAAATAAACATGTACATAGGGGGCCCAAAATGGAGCCTTGGGGAACGCCAAGGCATCTTTGTCTAATTCGACTATAGCTGCAAGTTGAAAAAATGAAAATACATGCATGAAGAGGTTTTTGTTATTCATGTTGAGCCATCTGTCCCCTCATTCTAGATATATTCCTCAAGTGGTAAAAAGGTGGTTTGTTTACTGCTTTAAAGGTGCCATGACATCAAATTGCACTTTTCTGGAGTTTTATGGGTATAATATGATCTGCCACTAATGAGGCAATGTCAATGTCCAGAGTGAGCATCAAAGTTCCTGTTCATAGTCAGTCAGTTTTGTCTCTCTGTTCAGAGATGGTTGAATCAGACAGCAGCTTATCATTCTTTGTAGTTCTGTCATTCTACATAATTCAATTGCTCCAATAAGAGCACACTATCAAGCAAACAGCCCAGCCCACCCCCCTCTCTCTCCTTCCACCCTCCACTCCGCTCTCACTCCCTCTCTCGCTGATTCAACTGTGAGTGGAGCTAATGGACTGCTGAGCAGTCAGGTCTGGGTTTTCATACAAATGGATTTAAAAAAAAACATCTGCAGCAACACTGAGGGAGGCGACCACAACCTTGTCATTACCTGTAAGTTTATTTATTTTCTAAATGCTGTCTTGTCTGATAAACATAACTCACTGTCTGAAGTGCACATGTTGCTAGCAGATAGCCTTTAGTAAACTCTGACCGCAGCTTGACCTACTTTCTCTAAATGAGGTTATAGCCAAATAAGGTGTAGCCAATCAAAATGAAGTCAACTTGGTCTTCAGGTAAAGCTGCATATCATTACAGCACCCAACTGTAATACTGAGGAATGGAGGTCTAGTGTGCCAAAACAATCCCCCGCTGTAAAAAGTGGCGTGAACCAGTTTTTACTACACTCCTTTAATAAGCCTAGAGTCCAAAATGACACCAGAATTACTAGATTGATGCCTTGTGTTAACATTTCTGACTGATGGGTGCAAATGTTTGGATGCTCATTTTTGGTTCCAAATATAGTAATTTCAGTTTTAGGTTTATTTAGCGGAAGAAAATTATTGGACATCCAAGTATTGATTTGACCGGAGCACAAACTGAAGCTTTGTCTGGGACCAGAGTCCCTTGGTGACGCAGTAAAATAGAGCTGAATGTCATCAGCATAATAATCATCAAACATTTGGTTTGATTTCATGATCGAGGCTTGTGGGAACAGGTGATTGCTAAACAAGGGGCCCCAAAATGCAGCCTTGAGGGAGTATACGTCATCTTTGAGTGCCAAATAATATTAAGTGGTCCTCATCTTTCAAAAAAGATTTAAACCAATACTGAACTGGGAATTCCTATCCAATTTTCCTGCTGGTGTAACGGGATATTATGGTTCACTCTTTCATATCTGGAGATGAAAACCACCTGAACCTAAACCAAACTTCCCTTTCCGTATGCGTTTGCTTGAATTTCATTCAGGATTTTGACAAGGACAGTCTTAGAATTGTAGTTTGATCCAAATATTTACTAAAAGACAACAAGACAGTTCATCAGTTTCAAGAATTTGTATAGCTGTTGAAAATGAGCTTTTTCGGTTACTTTACTTCAAAATGAAGGTTTAAGATGGACCTTTAGTTCACTATATCATGATATGAAGACAAACCTAATTCACATTAATGGATTAAAGTGTTGATGACACGGCCTTAACTTCAAGTAACTTTGCCATACAACAACACACCAAGACAAAATAATAAGCTCTGTGCAGTTAGAAGTTAATCAGACATGTATTTACGTAAATATTCGATCTTTAGGAGGCTCGGCTAAAGGCTAATAGCTTTTCAGTCACGAAACGAGCCACCATGTTGTGTCGTCAGCGACATACAGAGTTGCAGTCCGCCCATTGAGTTACATGTATAATCTAAGCTGTGGAAAACATGAAAGATGCTCCAGAACAGCTGGACTGGAACTGGTTTGTGTGCTGGGATCATCAGCCAGTTCAGAAAAGTGTGATAATGCTGAGGAATTTAGGGATATCACATTTTACAAGCTAGAACCGGAGTAGAACTGTAGCCAGCTGCCTACAGTCTGTCTCCACCCTCAGGTCCACTGGTTCTGCTAAAAGCTTGCAAGACCACACCGAGGGAACCAGAACTGTGAGGAGTGACACGGAACAACACAGACAACAGACCCACAAAGGAGTTTGACATACAATAGAGCCAGGCGTGACAGAAACAGGCACTCGCCCCTCGTGCTAGCTCGCAGCTAACCGCAGCCGCAAGCTAGCCGCGGTAAATAGTTAGCCTTTAAAAAATGAGAAGATAACAACTTACATGGTTCCAGTGGAGTTTTAAATAGTTCCCGTTTATAAGGATGAGGATGGAGGGAAGGATGCATCTTTGGAAGCAGATGGAGGAGATCTGATGACCAGAGACATCCTCATATAACCGAGCCGTAGCTGTCTGCCGATAGCAGGAGCTGTATGACTTATGTGATGAAGCAACGATGGATGAAAAAGAATATTTCAGAGGAGATGATCCCAGTTTCATTGTGTTAGAGGTCTCAACATGCTGGTTCCTGAACTTTCAGTAAACAGATGCTGTACAGGAGAGACGAGCAGACGCTCCTACTGCAGCCTGTTTCCCGGTGAGTACGACTCTGACCTCTTCAAAATAAAATTCTGAATCTGTGGGAAACCTAAATAAACTAACACTGCACTTACGAGCTTTTAATCATTAACTGTCAACACAATTTGAAGGCTGAGTCTTTACTGTTAGTCTGTAAAACTAGAAAAGGAACTTAAAACCCGCAATGAAGCCACTTCATTGTTAAATAAGCAGTGAAGAAGAGACTCTTGCAGACGTCATATCCGGTTTTGGCTCACAGCGCCACAGTCTGGTCAGAAAAGCAGCAATGTTTTCAAATAACTCATTTATGCAGCTGCACTTCTTTCTTTTACATAGATCATCGTGAAGGACATTTTGGTCCATAAAATGTGGCAAAAAATGTCAAAAACGTGTCATCAGCACTTTAATTCTTAATGTTTCAAATGTTAATTTCATGTTTCCTGTTAGGCTTACTTCAGAGAGAAAATAAACCACTCATTAAATGGGCAGAATCTTTCATTAATGAAAAAAATATTTAATGTAGATTACATAGGTTGGTATAAAAATGAAAAACAGCAGATGAGGTTTAGTTTATGGTGTCAGCTCCTTTTCCCACTGCCACTTGGTTCAGGAAAGTGGCTTTATGTGGAAAAAATGTCAAAAGTAGAATATGTCCATGTTTCACATGGTGGGAACATGATGGAGCTTTCATGGTGGGTTATTCAGAGAGTGTATTTAGCTGTGCAGTGACTGACAGTTATGGTCTACTTAAAGCTGTGACAACAAAGTAAGAATTGATTTTCCTGCTGTGAGCATGGGGAGTGGGTGTTGCTCTCTTGAGATTTGGCCTTTTATGTTGGTCAAGGTGTGTGCACTCTCCAGAAATAAATCAATATCCATCTGAGCCTGCAGCTGGTTAAAGTTAATAGGCAGGTTTGATGTAAACTGATAATTATTGTCATAATTGGACTCTGTAAAGGATCTCTGGTTTAAATCCATAGTCAGCTTGGCCACATGTACAGTACACACACACAATTGACATTCATATTTTGAAGATTCTAATGTGGATGTAAAAAATACAAACAATAGCAGGCAAATGGTTTATGATATAATTGTCCAAAACTTTCCTAAACATATGAAGCCTTAGATGTAAAAAAAACAAAATGTTGTCCTTTCTGATGAGAAATATCCAGCTAATGAGACCAAGATTTAAAGTCATGACCTTACGTGCTGTTGAGAAAGTGGTGAGATGACAGAATTTATTAAGACTTTTTGCCCGAAGCTGATAAGTAAAAGACTCTCAAGAAGCAATGACAGCCGTGTTCTGTCGACTGAAGTCAGTGAACTGAAAAGTCAACTCGGTCATTTACCAAGAGCTACTGGAAAAGTGTTTGCTCCCAGAAATAGACTGACAGCATGGAAGGTTATCAGATACGTCATAGTACCCAGGCTACGTCTTCAGTCAAAACTGTTTGACCAGCACAGCAACACAGAAAACACGCAGTCGACTTTTCAAACGTTCAAAGAAGTCAGAGCTTTTTATGAATTTGTCTATACGAACAGATTATCCATTCAGGTCCTTGCGACTTTCATTTCATGGATAATTGAAATAATCCAGCTTTGAGGTGCAGGTTTATATGCCCTCATTGCTTTGTTAGATTATCCAGTGTAGAAATGTTTCTGGGCAGATATTAATGTCTTTGGCTCACTAATTCTTCATTATACGTATATGCATTAAACATTAACTTGCCTCTGTCTTAGCCAGAAGTCTGAAACCACTGGAAGGTTTGAGAAAATAATCACCACTCTGCATTCTTTAACTTTACTAAATTCATGTTCCTACTTTCCATCCTTAGTATCATGAGTGTCACTTAATCCAACAGGCATTTTACAGGTAAGCCTAGAGTTTACTTTGCAATATATCCACGACAGTAAATACAAATAGTTGTGCTTGAAAGTTTACATGACCTCCCATTGAAGACAGAACAATACAGCTGCTAGTGAAATAAGCTGACATTCACAAAAGTAGTGATAAAAAAAAAAAAAAATCATGAACATCTTGACATTGATTTTGTATTGTGCTTAAACAGAAATACTAAAAACAAACAAACACAAAAATAAATAATAATAATAAAAATTTACAAGCATGATGGGGCTTTTTTGAACAACACTTTGAAGCAATCACTGCACTCAAGTGTTTTCTGTAATGTCCAATAAGACTTCTGCAGCTGTTGACAGATATTTTGACCCACTGTTCATGAGTAAGGTGCATTGATTTGTCTGGGAAAGTTTTGTTTGTTTGTTTGTTTGTTTTTTTTTTTTAAAAACAAAAATTCAAAATCAATATTTTTTTAAATAAACCATAATTTCGTATTTTATTTATTTATTATTATTCTTTCCAGTTTCTTTTTATTTGAATTACTGGAATTTAGCCTTTTCTTTAATGGGAGGGTATATAAACTGTCAAGCACAATTGGTCTGTCCAAATATATTGTAAAACACAGTGAAATATAACTAATGGAACGATCATCCCGCATATTTTTTTCTCTATAATTTTACACTGCTAACAGTCACACAAATAAAGAAGAACATGAATATGAAGCTAATGTTGGTTTAATGTTGTTTAATCATAAACAAAATAGAGTATGAAGAATCTAAATTAGCTTCAACAATTTTAAAGAGTATCACAAAAAGGAATAAAAACATTCCAAACACTTGACTGGTTTGGCACCACTAAGCTAGTAGTAAACATCATTAAGAACCAATATTAGCTAAACAGACAGTAAATCTTTCGCAAGGCAAATCTTTTTTTAAGGTCTTTCAGTATTCAAGTATTGAATGGTTTTGCTAATGCTTGCATAACACCACGCATTTCATATTTTATCACAATGTGTAAAACATACAGGATTATGCATATTGTACATATAAGGGGAATGTGTGATTTTTCAGGTTTTCACAGGATTTGCATCGCAATAACAAGAAACCTTTTATAAGTCCATATATTAAAAACACATCACATGTTAAAAACAAGTAAATTCACCCATGAAACCACACAATAACATATGAAACCTATGTAAACTTCCACGTAAAAGCCTGCTTATACTGTGACATGGATAACCCATGTAATTCTCATGTAAATCTGACGTGAAAATTCTCATGTGAAACCACACTACATGTTAAACCCATGCAACTTTTATGAATCCCATATAATCACATGTAGCATCAGTTCCATGTGAAAATCATATAACCTGAAACCCATGTAAATTTTTATCTACAACCCACGTAACATGTGAAACCCACATATTAATGTGAAACTATTATAGATTGCCATGTGAAAGTCACACAATAACACGTGAAACCTATGTAAATTTCCACGTGAAAGCCATGTAATCACATGTATAACCATGTAAATTTCCATATGAAAACTATACAACATATGACACTTTAAAATTCTAACATGAAGCAGGATGTACAAATTGCCATGTGAAACCCACATAGCAACACATGTGAAACCCACATAGCAACACATGTGAAACCCTTGTAAATTCATCATATGAAATTCTTATACATTGCCATTTGAAATCCACATACAACCATGTGAAAGCCTTATAATCACATGCAGATAATATGATCACATTTCATAAGAAAACTTGATTATAAACAAGCACGTTGGTTCACATGTGAAAATTGTATGTGGTTCACATATTACCATGCACATATTTTAAAAATGAAAATGTGTTTCACTAGTACTCCACGTCTTTAATGTGTTTCACAGTGGAAAACCACATTGGGTCACGTGCAACACATGGTTTTTCTGTAAGAGATTGCTGGGAAACGTATCACAATGTAAGGATGTTGGGTAGTTAGTCTGCAATCAAACAGGAGTCCAAACCAGCTGTGTGATTTTATGATTTCCTGGAGGCAGCTAGCCATTTTCTCTCCTTACAGACACAAATGAGTTGCCAAGCAAGTCTGCAGCTCCTGCTAATGACTCCTGCTGCGGCCCAATCCTCCAGTCCACACCGTCCATTATAGATACCGACACAGGTGGAGGGCACAGGAAGAGAAAATGGGGAAGGAGGTGGAGATAGACAGAGATGATTACTCAAATTAACATGCGGAAAAGGTGGAGCGTGAGTGTTCATGTGCTCTACAAAATTTTGCCCAAATGCGAAGTGGTAGCAGTAACGGCATTAATATGTAGAGTATAAATTGTGATGACTGTGGCTCATTAAGCAGGGCAGCTGAGTTTGTTTATGTGAAAGATGAGCTGTGTGTGTGTTGTAACTGGATGAATGTGGATAAAGCTCTGAGTGAAGAAAACCAAAGAAGCACCCCATAAATACTCTTTATTCACTGTTTTTCTAAGTCACTGACAAATCGCTGCTTGTTAAAACTTAGCTTGATATATCGCTGTTGGGCAGCAACATCTGTCTTGTCTCCTTTTTCAGGGTAGCTTTGTTTTTGTTTGGTTTTTGGGATTTCTTTTTTTTTGTAGAGCTTGCTGAGTGCTTTGAGGTCTGGAAATGAGTTGGACTTGTAAAACTTCTTTGACTGTATGTTTTATTTGTCACCTGCCAAACTGTGACCACCTTCTGCTTTTACCTTGTTTTCTCCTTGGTTTGGCAGGTTGTGCACCTGACATCTAGCTGCTTTTATCTGACAGATTCTGTCAGATCATCACAGTCTGTCTCCAGGTGTTGATATGAGACTGGTCAGGAGTCTGATGGTGGACTGTTAAGTCTTGGCAGCTTCTGGTTTTTTGACAGGTCAAAATGAGCTGTGTGAATGCCTTACATCCATATGCAATCCTGACACCAGGAAGTAGACACAGGCCAGGCAGGTTGTGCTAGATGGGCCTGGTCTATCAAATAAAGTTTGGCTTTTTGGTTAATAATTTAATCTTTAGGCTATGCCAAGGCAGACCGAGTATAGAATACTATATAATGCAAAATACAGGTGCTCAGCACAGATGCTTTCATTTTGCAGTTACAGAAAAAAACATAGTGGAATAACTAACCTGCACAAGTATCTTGCATGATTTCAGTTTGAGTGAAGCTATATGTGCGTAATCAAATCTAACAAGTTAAACTTCATTAATCTTAATTCAACTCAAAACATCTAACATTTGACGGCTAATGCTAAATTAGCATTGGAGGAGCTGAGTTGCCTGTTCAACAGGCAGATTAACACTAAGCTGGAGACAGCTGTGATCATGGCCAGAGACTGTAATGATGTAAAATTGAATCCAGGGGATAGTGGAATACCCTCTCCCAGATCTGGCCTCTGAATACACCAGCCAGGTCCAGAAGAAAGTCAAAGGCTTTGCTGCAGACCCCACCCACCCTCCTCCTGGGTAACTGCAGGAACATGAAACCTTCCACAAACAAACTCAAAGACAGCTTCTTCCCCAGAGCTGTGAACTCCATCTCCCCACCTGCAGGTAGACAAGAATGTATCTAAGGGTGAACCAGGAAAGCCCGGGACTTGGTCTGATTGGGCGGGGATTTCTGAAAAACTTTACACCTTTATTTTCTTCGGTTTGCGTTCAAACTGCAGTAACCGAAGGTTAAAACAGCATAGTTAAATCAACTGCTTGCCATGGGGTGGCGCTCCACAATACATGTCTACTTCCTCTTCTTGATGCTTTATTGCAAATGGGAAACGTCACTTCCATTAGGTCTGCTGGATAGTCCGATAGTCCGTTTGCAAGTGAAACAAGACGAGCTTTCAGGTGGACCAGAGTCTGCTTCTTTGATGTGCACCAGGATGCGGTTGGTGTTCACACCACCATACACCAAATGAAGCGGACTTTCCGTGGAGGTGGACCATGGTCCATTTAAAGCGGACCAAACAGCCTCAGTGTTAATGCACCCTAACATGTCCTGCAATCTGAGAACTGGCACTAATCTGTGGTTTATATTGCAGCAACACAATTGCAGCTGCACTATTGCACATATTTATGATAAACTGTATCTATAGTGTGCTTATAGTCTATAGCAATGTGTATTGTATTTATATTCTCTTTGATATCAAGAGCTACTGTATGTACAGAATGGACATTTTGAGTGTATGCATGATGACATTGAAGAATTCTTGATAACATTGCAGCAGATAATAACCTTACATACTAAAGATTGATACCATCAATACATCATTGTTATTTGTAGGATGACCGTGTGGCTCAGAAGTCAGGGTGAGTTTAATAAGGCTGCAGATGATGCTTCCCAGTTGAAAAAAAAAAAAGTTCCCTCTGGCCAAGTCCTTCTGAAAGCAAACTGATTCAAATGAGCTTTCAATTGATGTATCATTGTTCTATGGTTTGTGAACAGCTTTTTCAAATAGGGAAAACAAGGTCTCAATCCTGTGGAAGCCCTTGAAGGTTAGGCCGACCTTGTATGTCGTGAGGACACTTGGAGTTGTCACAAGGATTCTGTTAAGAGTACTGGTAACTGCGTTCAGTGTCCAGTTCCCATCAAATCAGCTGTTTGTCAAAAACAAACTTTGAATGAATTTGAATCAACATGGCTAAGTTTTTTGACCAGGTGAAGCAATTGATTTAGAAAACAGGCAATTGACCCTTTGCGAAGTACCGCCTCCGTGGTTACAGTTAGTAAGCCTGACAAGCTTTCTTTTCAGGTTGATTCCTGCGTGCACAAACATACTTTCCATGAACATGAACATATTCCAAAGGAAATTATAGTAAATTTTTGCAGTAGGCTAATAGTTCGGAAATATCAGAGAGAACTAGACAGAAAGGACTGCAATGAAATTCTGAAAATCAAATGACATCATTTGTCGGCAGAGTACTGTTGATATCAAAATTGAGGTGAGGGCTCACCGTTCATACTGAAAGACTCAGCAACCCCACGTCTTGATGAATTATGTCCAGAACAAACGTATAACGGAACAACGTTCTTGAATCAGAGTAAGTCAACATAAGCCCCTTACAGACTTGCACTGGAAAGCGGTAATATTGTGGACTCTGTCCTGTATAACGCCCGCATTCAGACTAGCGGACGTGTACTGGATTGAACCCATGTCATAAGAGTGGAAATGTTGCGGCATGTCGTTTTGGCTGAACGCACAAGAAAATGTTCCGGACAAAGTTAAAAGCAGAGTGGGGCTGTGCTGAATTTTCCGCAGCATTTCCTGATGTCTGAAAGCACCCGGGACACGATAAGTCCGCAACAAAGCAGCATGTTTGAAAAGATGAGTCCGCCTGTTTTATTTTAAGCTAACTGTCATGTATGACTCCAGGTAGCTTTAGGAATCTGACATGTTTTAGCCTGTTGCTAGATGTTTTCCGTTTGGTTTATAGTGGACCAGGATGTTGTTCACACACTGTGGGTTTGATCCACGCATAGATCTCATCGGGATAACAGCTACTGGACTGGGAGACTCTGGTGTCTGTTTGTATCTTCACAAAATGCTAAGAGAGGACCGTGTTTTATACATGTCTCTGGCAACCACTGTGACTTACTAGTGTTTATCTGGTATACAGTATTTGTTTAACTAGGGGCACACAGCTACCTTACTTTTGATTGATATTCTACTCGGTCTTGCAGCTAACAACTAGGCATGTGCCGGTATGAAATTGTGACGGTATGATAACCTTGAGCTAAAATATCACGGTATCACAGTATACCATAGTATCATGACTATGCTCTTAAAGGAGTGATGACATAGCAGAAAAAAATTATTCATGTAGTTGACAAAAGAGCTGGGTGCAGTAATGAAATGCAGTTTTACCCGGAGACCACGTTGACTTCATTCTGATTGGCTACACCTTATTTGGCTATAACTTTATTTAGTGAAAGTAGGTCAAGCTGCAGTCAGAGTTTGCTAAAGGCTATCTGTTAGCAACATGTGCACTTCAGACAGTGAGCTATGTTTATCAGACAAGACAGCAACTAGAAAATAAATAAACTTACAGGTGATGACAAGGTTGCGGTCACCTCCCTCAGTGTTGCTGCAGAAGTTTTCTTTTAAATCCATTTGTTTGAAAACCCAGACCTGACTGGCAGCGGAGGATGGAAGGAGAGAGGAGGGTGAGGCTGTTTGCTTGATAGTGTGCTCTGATTGGAGCAATTGAATTACGTAGAATGATAAGCTGCTGTCTGATTGAACTGTTTTTGAACAAAGAAACAAAGCTGAAAGACCATAAACAGGGACTTTGATGCTCACTCTAGACATTCGCATGGCCTTATCAGTGCACAACAGATCATATTATACACCCAAAACCCCAGAAAAGTGAAATTTGATGTCATGGCACCTTTTCATATTGTTTTTAAGTGTCTGGGTAAATAAAAACAACTTATTTTGGCTGAACAATGCCCTTAATTGGAACATCTGTAATTCTTCCTTTGATGTTTTATGGCATTGACATTGACATGCAATGTGAATTTAACCTCTTTCACAATCTTTTGCTGCTCAAATGGAAGGAAAATGTTTACAGGTGAAAAGATGCTTTAACAAAACAAAGCATGGGTCTGTCAGAGGGAAGCTGATCATAAAAGAATAAAAGTTCATAATAAAGTTATAAGTCTGCAACCATTTGTTTGCTGTACTAGACAATAACAGTGTAAAGCAGTTTGAGCTTTAATAAAGGCCATACATCAGTATTATTTCAAATTGGAACAACATGCTGTCGGATCTGAGCGGATGACAGTGAAAACTCCGCCCACCCAACTCACTTCTCAGTCGCCCAGGCAGTAAATGGAGCAGACCCAGTTATAGTGCAGCCGGTGTCTTTCGATGTCTCCAAAGCACCACTTCTCACTAAACTTTCTGGTCGGTGATAAATCCTGCTGGTTTACTCTCCAGTTCACTGTTTTCTCTTTGGAAGGCTGCCTCCTGCAAAAAATCTCCACACGTTCGTACGACTTAACCAGCCTGAACTAAACACTAGAAATAAACGGGAGTCAAGTAGTGGGTGGTCTTCTCATGTCATAAGGGCATGTTTGTGTCTGTCATGCGCCTCATTCATACAGGCAGACAGCAGAGCAACAGGAAGAAGAAATCCACCATTGAAATGAAGATAAATGTGACTAATTTGATAGAGAACATTTACTCGCCATGTGGTGGGTAGCCCTCTGAGATTTACTCACCAAAAAGAAAATTTAGTCGCATTTGGCGCCTGGTTAGTGTTAATTTTGGACCCTGACTGGGAGTGTGCGTCAGGACAGGCGGCGTACACCTGACTTGCACTCTCTTCCTGTGTTTTATAAGACAGAATGAAGTTCATACCACGGTCAAGGTATGAAGGTATGACGGAAAATATAATGGTTTCATACCACTATGTTTTTATCCCTTGAAACCGGAAACCGGCACATCCCTTCTAAGAACTTTGCTAGTTCGTATGTGCATCTTATCTTGGAAAAAAAAATTGTTTGTTCAGCTTCAAGTTAAGCTGGATTCAGCTGCGAGTGAGGTCTTCCATACCGTTTAATTCATATTCCACATCTCTCCACTTGTGTTGTTTTTTTTGTTTGTTTTGTTTTGTTTTTTGGTTTTTTTTTTTTTTGGTTATTTAGAGGGCAAAAAGCACAACATCACCCAAATGTTCTGGATATTTGTCATGACACTTGAAAATCCCGTCTGTGCACTGCTTTGGTATTTTGCTTAGGAAGTGAAAGTTTGCCAGAAGCTCCTCTCCATACTGTTGCGAATGTATAATAGGTCAGTGGCGTTTCTAGGGTGGGGCTGGCAGAGGGTAAATGACTGTGTGAAGTGCTGGACCAGTTAATACATCATTACAGCCTCCATCACGCAGTGCCCAACAAAAAAACATTGTTCAAGTATCAGTTGTGTATCAGTGACCTCTGTGTCTTTAGTGAATTCTGTCCATAGACACTTTTTCGGTGTGAAATGCCTTAAGCAGTCTTCCAGTCTGCCAGTGTCCACAATATGGACAGCTGTTTGGTCCACATGCCCTGTTTGGTGGTTTGAGGATTGGAGTATTTTACTGACCATAAAGGCATGAAATCTTAAGCTAGCCTTGGATGTAGTCCTCAGCAACCCTGTTGGCGCCATCCTTGTTTCAGCTGAAAATGCTGAGGAGTTTTCATCATGCATCTGCACTTGAGATACATCCTGAAAGGATTTTAGAATAATCTGAACCACTACCAGTCGATCTCTTCTTTCGCAGGACATGCAGGTCAAGGCCAGTTCATTTGTATAGCACATTGCATGTACAAGGCCATTCAAAGTGCTTTTCATAAAACATTAAAACTTTTCAGTAGGGTGCAGGAAAAACACATTAAGAAGTGAGAGCATAAAAAGCATGATTATGGATGCACCATGTATGTAGTGGGGAACAACCAGTATGGTAGACTGGGATTTTTCTGCTCAGCTCACACTGAAGGAGGGTTTCAACTTCACCAGGTCTTCCCTATATGAGAGCAGCATTGTCATAAACTTATGAGGGGTTAGGGTTAGGGTTAGGGTTAGGGCAACCCATTAAGTACTCCGTCAGAGCAACGGCCAGCTGTTTGGAGTTTCCTCATGAGTGTCTGTGTGAGACATTTTGCATCACCTGTTGCATCAACCCAACTCATCACAGTACAGCCCATCAGGTCCCGTGGTCAGTCCATTGTGATAAAACGTGTTGCACATTTCCTTAACAATATTTCACATTTCATATCACTATCATTTCATTTTGGATTTCACGGCCTATGAGGCCATGTTGACAGTGCAGGTTTTGATGCTCAAATCTGATTCTTTTACAAAAATCCTTTTTTGTGTGTGTGGTTATTCATATCATCATTAACATGTGGCCTCCATCACTATGACCTGGCTCTGAAATGACCAACATGCACAAAGGGGTGATGTGACATGCTGCACGCTGTGTTTGCAGAGGTAAATATGGATGCTACACTTGTTAGCATGTGTGTATCATTTTCAAAGTTGATGTGCAGTCAGAGCTGGGAAAAAATATATAATATTGCTCTGACCATAGTTTAAATCTGATCCTACTGCATCCACTCCACGCAAACTAAGACGTCTGTCTCAGTTCTGTGACATCAAACTCAAATGAAATGCAGCATTAACATTCAGAATGCAGTCCCTTTGACACAGATCAGATATGTGGGCCATATGTGAAAGTGCCATGGGTTGAACTTTTAGAAAAATCTGATTAACACTGTTCAGACTGTCATTAAACAGAATATAAGTCACACATGGGCAAAAAATCAGAAGCGAGTTGCTGTTTAAATGCAGCCTAAGTTGCATTCATGGGGATGCCCCGAGCAATCTTCGCCAGCTCCTTGACTTTTTCAAGATTTACTCAGACAAGACAAGAATAGGCCACTGTCAGACTGCGCCATACGCTCTACAGTCATAGCCACCTCTGAAGGGCAGGTGATTCATTGCTAGAAAAGACAAAATGTCAGTGATGAGGCAGATAATATCTGTATCAAGCCAGCTGATATCTGTGCACAAGAGGTTTTTTTTTTTTTTTTTTTTCCTGACTGGTTTCTCTCCAACGTTTCTCACACACTGCATTATCCTTAGATCAATGGTGTCTGTTCAGTCTGTTTGTAAGGCATGTTTCTGGTCTGTGAATCCTTTTACAGTAAAAGTCAAATCAGATGATGCGTGATGAGCTCAGAAACTCCTACGGGGGGAAAAATATGCTGCATCACTTGTGATGGAGAAGTCAAGTCAGAGTCTCTTTTTGAATCATGCACTGGCAAAACTGCGGTAACAGAAATGCGATAATGAGTAATCTGAGTGATTTGTAATTGAGCCAAGCTGTGAATGTACTTACTTTCAGTTACAAAAGTGTGTTTATCATGGTTGCCTTTCATATTTTGTTTGACTTGTTTGTTCAAACTGCATTACAGAAGCAACCAGTTGGGGCAGTGCAGCAACCAGTTGGACCAGTTGTAAGGTCACAGAAATGACAAAATGTCACCAGATTTATTTGCATCCTGTTGCATCAATTTTTCACCAAGATCTTGATGATGATTGTAGAGTCTGACCACAGCACATCCCAAAGATTCTCAATGGGGTTCAGGTCTGGACTCTGTGGGGGCCAATCCATGTGTGAAAATGATGTCTGATGATCCCTGAACCATCTTTCACAATCTGAGCCCGATAAATTCTGGCACGGTCATCTTGGAATATGGCCGTGCCATCAGGAAAGAAACATCCATTGATGGAATAACCTGGTCATTCAGTATATTCAGGTATCAGCTGACCTCATTATCTGAGCTCATACTGTTGCTGAACCTGGACCTGAGCAACTGCAGCAACCCCAGATCATCACACTGCCCCCACAGGCTCATACAGTAGGCACTAGGTATGATGCTGCATCACTTCATCTGCCTTTCCGGCCACATTTCTTCCTGGAAGACGATGGTCCACTATCCTTCCAGTTTTTCATAATGCGTTGGACTGTTCTGAACCCAGTTAAACCCCAAGGTTCCCCAATTGGGGGACCTTAAGACTCTCTGCAGCAAAAGACGCACAATGTTGCACTAATTTGTAGCCATACCATACATCAAATTAAACAGGAGAAACTCTGCTACAAGTACATATAAGTCATTTTAACATACACCAAGTATATTAATGTTTAAATATCAAAATCTAAATAAGGTCAGAGCGTCCACCCACTCTGCACATTTCCATCGCTACCTCTCTGATACTTCATGGTAGACAAACAAACAGTATATCATATGAAAGCTAAGATCCTGACGATTTCAACATTACCACTATTATTTCTCTACGACAAAAACTCAGTGAACCAGCAGCCAAAGAATACAAACATAAACAACCGCTTACTTAGAGTGACTAACAGAAATTCTGTCTTACACAACAAAAGTCCCAAGTGTTCCCTTTATTATGACACGAAAATGGCTCAAATAGACCTTGTAGATGCAGAGATATACTCTATTCATTTTGGGTATGTCATTTTCAAGCAGAAACCTTAAAAAGAGCTATAGAGCTTAAGAGGTTAAGTAGCATGAATCTCCTTAGATGTCTCCTTTCTGCATCTCCTTAGATGTTTTCACCTCTTGATGCCAATGATCTGACCCTTCTCAGACAGACTAACATCTTTTCCAAGACCACGGATGTGTCTTTCCACATGGTTGTTTAGGAAATGAGAAGCAAGTCATTGCACCAGTTGGGGTTAAATAACTTGTTGCCAGCTGAAAGATAATCGCCCATGCAGTAATTATTCAATAGGAGGCTTGTACCTATTTGCTTAGTTAAATCCAGGTGGCAACTTTTTTTTTTTTTGGCCAGGCAGTGTATGTGAAACATGATGCTGCTGGTTGGCAACAAGGATGCAAAGTTAAAAGACAGTATATTCTCAGCCAATTAGGATGCTCAGGTAGATCCTTCAGGGAAATGGGGAACAGCTTATTATCCTACATTAGCTGTGTTGACATGAAGCACTTTTGATCTGATCAAATGTCCAATCTGAATTAAGGTGCATCTTGTAAATACCTCAGCTTCTCCAATCAGCCTTTACAGAAATTAGTTTTATTAGAGATGGTCAAATCAGATTTTTTGGGACAGATACGATCACCTGCAGCCCCATAGATCCAGTTACCAATCCAATTACCAATTTGAACCGATCGATTACATGGAACAATGTTATTTGTATTTATAACATTTTACTCTTTCTCCCATCAATTCATCTCACTCATACTCATACAAAGGCCCGTAGTCTTTAATTAATGTTAACCTTGTAATTATTTATTTATACTAAGAGATTACGGGCTGCACGGTAACGTGGTGGTTAGCACTGCAGCCTCACAGTAAGAGGGTCACTAGTTCGATTCCCGGCTGGGGAGGGGGTTTGAACAATTCCAACAGCAGCCTTCCTGTGTGGAGTTTGCATGTTATCCCTGTGTATGCATGGGTTCTCTCCGGGTACTCTGGCTTCCTCCCACTGTCCAAAGACATGCACGTTAGGTTAATTGATCACTCTAAATTGTCACTAGGAATGAATGTGAGCATGAATGGTTGTCTCTCTCTCTGTGTTGGCCCTGCGACAGACTGGCGACCTGTCCAGGGTGTACCCTGCCTATTGCCTGATAATAGCTGGGATAGACTCCAGCGACCCTGAACTGGATAAGCGGTATAGACAATGACTGACTGCCTGACTAATGGATTACCTTTATTTGTTGCATACCAGTTACTTCAATATTCCTTCAGCAGTGGCTCTGTGGAAAACAGTATACCAAACAATATGACGAGGCACTAAATGCTTGCATGCATTACAGCTGGTGTGTGTGACATCTGTCTCCCACATTTCACAGAGCGTCCATGTTGCTGACATGCTATCAGTGCATGCAGGCGGCATGACCACAACACTACTTCTTCTTTTTCTGTTGTGTTTAATGGCAACCAACTTACAGGAGTGGAGTATGAACAGGAGAATGACCACAACACAATACTTAAATGTTTTGAAGTAGCAGTGTTTTGGCGCATTACCGCCACCTTTGGATCTGGAATGTATATCAGACCATAAAAGACACAAGCACATGTCTTTTGTATGTTGCTACCTGTCCTCCAAAGTCATACGTACTATAGGGTCGTTTGTGCATGCACCAAAATATGACCTTTATTTACGATTTTCCTTAAGAGCGTCCAAACGTGACTCCTAGTGGTGATTACGTGACTGCTGAGGCCTTCCCTGGTGTGACCAAAAGAAAAATGGCAGAATGCCCCTTCAGTCTTCAGAAGAAATGTATATTTTTTAAGATAGATCACGGCTTCAACTTTGTTATAACCACTTTTCTAGCGTCAAATATGCACTTTCTTTTCATAATGTCCATTCGTTTTATGTAAATGATCTATAGTTCTTTTTCATGTTGATGTACATTCTTTCAGGTTTTGTGGTTGTTGCTAAGGACACTATTAACAACGACCCTGAAGAAAGGGATAAACAGGACGTGCAGTGTTGCGGTAGCCTCGTGAGACCATCCTGATCTCGCGAGCTTCAGGTTTTCACTCAAAGATCAGTCTGACTACTTTCTGTTGAAGAAAATTTGGAGCAGTTCACCAAACGAACGTCCAATCAGCATTGGCTTTGAGGCGGGTTGAGGTGTGACATAACGAGAAGCGACAGTTCAGTCTAAACAACATGGCGGCTTTGGCAGAGGAAACTAGCATCACCGTGGCTATTGCTCAAGTTTTATCGGAATTACTGCTGATATGTTTCTTGTTTGCTAAGTTAACGAGCCATTGCCGGCAGCAGCAAGAGTAGCCTGGCTTGCGGTTGTGTTTTCGTCGTCGCTCTGTCAGTACGTTATTTGCTTCGTTGATCTGATTGGTTGATTTGGCACGTCTATCACCAACATAGGTGGTGATAGACAGATGCATTATCCAATCAGCTAACCAGTATTTTCGCCCCTTCCCAAAACTACTCCAACAAATGATTCCCAGATGGATATGTAGTGATGTAACGATATGAAAATTTCCTATCACAGTTATTGTGACCAAAATGATCACGGTTATCATTATTACCGCGGTATTATAGAAATACCCCACCAGTATCTTTAAAAATATCCCAAATGGGTCTAAACATCTACTTTGTTTTTTTTAAAGGGGAAAAATCTCCACAGCACTGTCCATGTGGGTACCTTTGTTGCTTTCCACCATGTTTTCATAAATTAAATAATGCAAACTGGGACTGTTGATGCTTTTCCTGGCAATAAGTAGCGTCATAGTGAGTTTTTCAAAGTGCAGTAATCAGTCACGGTTTTAACGATATTTAAAATTTGAAACGGTATTACTAATCGCTGGGAATTTTATCACGATTAACCATTTTATCGGTAATTGTTACATCCCTATGGATATGCGAGAGCAAATCCATCTGGCAGAGTCAGGTTAATATTGCGGTGGCTGGCAGTAACTTATTGCATGTCATACTGTATACGTGGGCATTCCTCAGTGAACATAAATAAAGATAATTCAAAGAGGCAACATAAAAAATGCACACTGTGGTATCGAAATCAGGTGTTTTTTCCAGGCTTTGATATCACAGGATGGGAGGAGAGGGAAAGGGGGGCAGAGAGTGGGGGATGCGGCAGGTCAAAGGCTGGGAATCGTATAGTCCAGCTGCATTGAAGAAGTGCAGCCTCTGATAACTACGGCAGCTTCCCAACAAGTTGAGCTAAACACGCCTCAAGTGTTTCAACCAATTGTTAAATAACTTTCTTCAGTAGACTTCTTTCTCTTTAGTCGGACTCGCCATCATGTGAAAGCGTGTGAATTACACTCCCTGACCCTCTAAATTTCAGGTGTGCACAAACGGCCTTATAATACGTATGACTTTGGAGGACAGGTTGGTATAATGCGATTGGATCTGTGATTTTAACCTTTGAATGGATTTCTGTCATTTTTTTTTATCATATCCAACCAGATCCAATCAGTTGCTGATCGATTCGCACCATCTCTAAATTTTATATCCAATCGAGAGTGGTGGTTCAAACCTTTTACAGTCTGATCAACAGGGATGTCTACACTCATTCTGATGGTTTCCTGTGAATGTTGTTCTGTTACCTTGTGAGGGTTACAGTATGTGACGTGATAAGTTTCCGGAAAGACATGAAACATAGCTGGAATGAGGGAGGGTTATAAACCTGCCTCAAGAGTTATGAATCACTGAGTGACTTGACGGTCAAGGGTCAAAACAAGTTCAAATTTAATGAGATCTTTGTTTTCTTACAAGTTTGTCCACAGTGTGCATGCCAAAAGCGTTTTGGTTGTATTAAATATTTTCACCATGAAAACACTCAAGTGATGGAAAGTTTTATCCAGAATTCATATCAACACATCATCTGGCATCTCTGATCAGGTTGTTTCCTGTCAGATATTTGACCATGAAAACGTAGCTGTTGTAAACTGAAATCAAAGTGATGTTACCCCTCGTTATAAACACTTTTAATCTTCTTTCTACAGATAATGAAATAGAAACCAGTCAAACAGCATCTCAGATTTCACTGATGTCTAAACTGATCATGTTCTGCTTGCATCCCAGGATGGAAGGATGAGGAATCGAGGAGAGGAATCAAGGATATATACAGTAGATGTTGAAATGAAGAGAGAATAGTCCTCCAGGTCCAACTGAACAGCTACTTCATGTTTTTATTATGCTCATAAATCTCCCTTTTCTCTCTGTAGTATCACTTGTCCTTCATTCATTTCTTTATTGCCTTTCCTCTTTTCTCTCCATCCCTCTCTTTTATCTTCATGCTGTTGGGTCATCTCTCCCTCCCTCCCTGCGTCCTCTCCTCGTATGTATTCAGATCAGCTACTCGAAGCAGCCCACCAGGATTTCCATTTGCAGCCTGATATAAAATTTATTGCTTGTTGTGCTGCTGAGATCAAATACATGTTTGTGGGCTCACCATGCTCTTTGTTTGGTCCGGACTCCTTCACGCCGACACCAGCAGCTCTCACAAAGACACACATACAGCATTTTTTTTATGAAAAGCAGATCCAGGATCAAAGCAGCCTCTTTTACCTGCTCTTACTGTAGCAGCGTGACGGCTTCCAGCCGAGCCTGAACGGCGGTCTGAATGTTGAATGTGTGCTGCTTCCTCGGGTCAGTGGGACCATGTGCATCATTCTGCGACGAGCAGCTGCATCTGTTGACCGTCATGAATTGGGTCGGTTTTGTTCACGCAGAGGGATGATGAGGAAACTCAGTCGACACAATAAATAACCAGGTTTATGACACCTGGAAGCTGTCTGAAAAGCATCCTCCCTCTCAGGATTCATGCTTATTAGTCACATCTAAATTTCTGACTTCCCAGACACAGCACCTGATATGTTTCTGTAGTTTTCCACACCGGGGGTTCTGAGTTTCGCACCTTGTCTCCTCCAGCATCACGACAGCAGGATGATGGTTTGTCTGCTGTGTTGTGGTGAACTAATCTGCTTTGCCAAAAGGACTTTGATGGATATAAAAGGAATGAAGCTTTGTGGATGTAATGCTCCTGTTGATCCTGAAGTATTGTTTTTTATTATTTATTGATGAATTACATATTAATACTGGACATGACAGGTGGAACAAAAGAAGGAGGAGAATAAAGAGAAGGAAAAGCAGACAAAAATGCAAAACCAGCTAGTGAGCTGGTCTACAGTAGAAACCAGCTCGCTAGCTGGTCTAAGATGTGTTTTGGCCACATTTTAGCGGGTGCTTCCGCTGGTCATGCTGGCTTTTAGCAAGGAAAGACTGAAAACAGCAGCAACACCTACAGTATACAATCAAAACCCAACCTGAAAAAACAGACAAAGTGTTGTACCTGTAAAGAAACTTAATGGAAAACATCCTACAGCTTTTGTACGGAAACAGAGGGCAATCGTCACGAGGTCCCCTAGAACTATCGACAACACCAGCAACAATTACCTGAAAACTTCACAAACTGTTGGAAATTAAATATACAGGACAAGACAGTATCTAAATAATAAGCGTGCTTTAGCGAATGAGTGTTTGTGCAAAATATACAGAATGAATTCAATTAAAAGTATTTTCTCTCCATAGTTGATACTCAAGCATAATTACCTGGATGACATAAGAGTCCCCTTTTACACCAGTCAGAAAACATGAAACATAACAGTCTTCTCAGACTGGTAGAACATTTCTAGTGACATTAGTTGTGTTTCAATATGGTGCTCAACCAGTTGAGCTAACCACCAACACATTTTGCTCCATATTGTCATGATAGCATCACACAGTTGCTGCACCTCCATGATGGGAATCTTCCATTCTACCACATCCCAAAGCTGCTCTGCTGGACTGAGATCTGGTGACTCTGGAGGCCATTGGAGTACAGTGAACTCATCATCATGTTTAAAAAAACAGTTGGAGATGATGTGAGCTTTGTGACATGGTGCATGCTGGAAGTAGCATCAGAAGATACTCCACTCTGTTCATAAAGGGATGGACATGGTCAGCAATGATACTCAGGTGGACTCTGGTGGTTAAACCGTGTTATATTGGTACTAAGGGGCCCAAAGTGTATCAAGAAAATATCCTTCACACCTTTACACCACCAGCCTGAAGTGTCCAAGGTCATCTGACCATTATACCATCAGAATGTGGAGCTGAAATGGAGACTCACCAGCTGGTATAACACCAGAATTCCCACTCAGGATGGGCTACAACAGATTTGGGTGGGCCCTACAGTATGCTTACGTTCACCAATGATGCATATCTTAGTGATCCAATTTATGTTTCAAGTTCTTCAGTTTTATCATGATGGGAAATATTCTTACACACCTGCCCCATTAGCTACAAAAATGGCCATATAGATGTCTTTATTTAAGTTGTTTTAAGCTAGGTTGCCACCTGCAGTTCCTCCTGTAGGGAATTGCTTGTTTTGTTTTCCAGCAAAGACCTGAATGTTGTTCATGGGTTTGTACAGAAGCATCACTTGACTGTGTAAGGGTATCCATGTTTTTTTTGTCTCTTTCTTGTCTTCACTCTTTTTTTCTCTGTTCCACTTTGTATCATTTCTTCTCCTAACTTTCATCTCCCTATTGTCAAGCACAACAGTATGATTTAAAATGCAGTTATGAACAAATACTTCATTAAAGAAATAAAATGAACAAACTCAAAATATCAAGAGGAGCCTTATATTCATAAAGCTCCGCTTGGCAAATCTGTTCAACACAATAAAGCGGCCAGATCATCATTTGGCTTGCTACGATACTGGACAGGACAAGTAAAAGAAGAAAAAGAAAGAAAAAAAAAAAAAAATAGCGGTCATATATATATATAGGTTCTGGTGCTGTTGTTAAACCAATCATAAGAATTTTACCATTAAATTACTTTATTGTGAGACAAATCTACATTGATGTGATGATTTTCAAATTCCGATGATCAATATTTTGTGCAATATTAAACTAATCATTGGGGAAGTGTAAATGTGGCGGCGTGTGTGGTTTGGCTGTGGAAGGTAGAGCAGCGTGCAGACAGGCGTGACTGTGTCTCCTCGGCCTTTTACTGCAGTTACTGAGCTGCAGATCCCATATTTCTGGACCATTCCTCATGCTCATATGGGTCAATTCTGCCTAATTCGGTCTAGAATTTCCTCGTCTGATTGTTGAGTTTTTCTCTGAAGGAAACAGCTTTTGCATGTTTCCATCATCTATTTATTCATTTTTTCGTCGCGCTTTCACTGCCGTGTCTGCAAGTATGACGGCTGTGACTTGCGTAATGTTGTTGTTTCCCGAGCTTTATGAATTAATAGCTCAATAATTATGAGCAGGTACAGAGACAATATCTGACCATCTCATTTGGAGGTTATTCTGTATTTAAAAGAAAACAATTGAACTGGAAGAATCCATTTACCGCTTTGTTAACACGTTTGCTGTTTTTTTAACCTTCCAGTACAAAATCGACTGTCTCATAGGCTACATTCTCACTGCAGGTCACTGCGAATCCGCTTTTTTCACTCAAATGTGACCCATATCCGATCTGCTTCAGACAGTGTGAACAGTGTAAGTCACACTGAATCTGACATTTTCAGGTCAGGTTCAGACCACATTCATATGTGGTACTGAATCGGATACATATCCGATCTGTGTCAAAGTGACCGCAGTCTGTCCGGGCAATGTCAGAGGAGACGAACACAGAATGTAAACTATTGACTAAACAATTAAATCATGTTTCTTTTTTGGCTCTAACTTTTATGTGGTCCAGGCAGCTCAGTGTGTGAACGTGAGTGAGGGGGTGTGCATGTGTGGTGGAGGCGCACCGCTATGGACGAGGTCAGGCGAGAAAAAGTGTGTGAAATGCATCCAGCAAATAAAGAGACCGCTGCAGGTAGAGAGAAGAATAGCACATGTAAGGTGAACACACACAAAAAGATCGGATCTGACATAAAAAACTCCAAAAAAACAAAAAACGGATTTTAGCATTAAGACCTGCAGTGTGAACGTAGTGGGCCTATAGCTCAAATGGGTGGGCCCAGGCCCAGTAGGCCCACCCATAACACCACAGCTGCTCATCAGACTAGCAGCGTTTTTCCATCTTTTATTGTTCAGTTTTGGTGAGTTTGTCAGTTTCTTGTTCTTAGCTGACAGCAGTGGCGCCCGGTGTGGTCTTCTGCTGCTGTAGCCCATCTGCTTCCAGGTTGGATGTGTTGTGTGTTCAGAGATGATATTCATATGTCTCAGTTGGAACCAGAGCTAATCTAACTTCCTGTTGTCTTTCCAACATCTCCAACCAGTCTGCCTATTCCCCTCTGACATCAACAAGACATTCTGGTCCAGACAACTGCTGCTCACTGGATATTTTCTCTTGTTCAGACCATTCTCTGGAAACCCTAGAGATGGTTGAGTGTGAAAATCCCAGAAAATACTCAGACCAACAACCATGCCACATTAAAAAGTCTCTTAAATTCCAGTTTTTCCTCATTCTGGTGCTCATTCTGATTCCTTTCAGCAAATCTTCTTGACCTTGTCGTCATGATTGAATGCACTGAGCTGCTGACATGTGATTGGCTGATCAGATATTTGCGCTAACAAGCAGTTGAACAAGTGGAGATGTTCAACTGTGGCAGTGTCATAATCTCATTGCACCTCCAATCCTCTGCTGCAGACAGATTATACCTGATATGTCAATCAGGGGAACCTTTGGTCACTGGTGTCTGGATTTAACTGGATGTGCAGAACTGTTGTTATTCCAAAGACTCCCAGTTGTTGTCAGAATAGCAGTGCTCTTTCACACGTTGATGTGGATTCACTGGATATTACCGAACAAAGATGGAGTTATTGCAGAGGACAAAATACTGCTGTAATGTCTTTAATGTTTTTAAAGACATTTATGGCAGTTTGCTAAGTGACTTGCAACTCCATTAACCGGAAAATGTAACATGACTGTCATTTCCATAAAATGGTAAATGGATTGTGCTTATATAGCACTTTTCCAGTTATACATTGACCACTCAAAACACCTTATGCCAAGTCCACCATTTCACACACACACACACACATTCATAGACCTATAGGCACATTGGGAGAAAATTATTAAGAAAATGATGGATTCCTATTAGATTTATCACCAATGTGGAGATTTTCATGATGAGCTTATTGTCCATAGTGGCAGTTAAGTGTGAATAATTCTGTAAATTAGGTTTCATTTACAGCCAGAAAGTCCATAAAGGACAGATTCACCTTGTTGGAGAGAAATTATTAGCGTTTCTGCACGACTCTCTGAAGGCCTCACCCCAGCGTTTCTACCAGGTTGTCCAACTGACAGCCTCATATTTGACTATTTGGCTTTCTTTACCCACAATTCCCTGTGTTTTAGTCCACTTCCTGTATGATCACATCAGACTTTGCTTGTTGATCCACACCTCCCTGAAGTAGTGGATTTTCTGAGCATGGAGCCAACAAAAGAACCCAAAGTACTTCTACACCCTAGTGTTTAATGCAGAGGGTACTGGCCAGAGTTCTTTTTTATTTACATTTATTTACATATTGTACGTATACGGTACGGAGTACATTAATGTGACCAACTCATTTGCTTCTGATGAAAAATCTTTTACATAGCTTTAAAATACAAATAGACAGAAATCAAGGCATAGCATAAAAAGAAGCTATTACATATACAGGGAATAAAAGGATATTTTGGGGCAATAACGTTTCAACAATATTGATTCAAGTTACACATTTTTGGGGGTAATTTATTTATTGTTTAGTTGTATTGATATACATGTTAAATACCTTGAATATTGTTGTTTTCGGTCACAATTGTGCCTTATGAGTATGATATTTTCCAGTGAAAATAACCAAATTAACTATTGTTTCCATCTGTTTATTTTGACGCTTGAAAATTAAAATGATTTTCTCTAACTTTAGAGATATAGTGATTGATTGTTTTTGATTTGAATACATTGTTTAAATTTGATGAGCTGGAGTTAAAGAAGTGGCAAACGGTCTCGGTTTCAGACTGGCAGAATGCGCTCAGCATCACCGACTAAAATTTTGGATAGATGTTGATTGGTTGGATAACATCTATGAAGAATTTTGAAATGCAGTTCCCTTATTTTGTAAATAATACAATATTTGAAAGGTAAAATCTGTTTTTTTTTTTCCCCATTTTCTTTTTGGGAATTGTGCATTCCAATAAGATTCACACTTTTGTTTAATCATCCAGTTTTTTTGGATGGATTTTCTTATTTACAGATTGTTACATTTAACATTGAACAAATCAATAACACATATGACAATTATGTTCTTAATTTGACTTTGATCTCCTTGATGTCCTTCAAAAACAGTATTTTTGCTCGGGCAAAATTTGTGGAAAAAGCTTGGTATCTGCGGCAAAATATTCTGTATCCCGTATGATGAACTTTTCTTTTTGTATGAGTCCATATTTTCATCTCTTTTTTTGTTATGTTATGCTTTGTTCTGTATTTTGCCACATAGCTATTGAACATGAGTTGATAACGTGTCTAATAAGCCCATGAGGGCGAGACACCAACCAAGTTTGCCATTTACTGTAAGTAATCAATCAACCAATTATTCAATCATAAAGAACTGATTTTTTTTTAAACATTTACACATCGAATCAGAATCATCCACATCTGCACTGTGAAGCATAAAAACCAACTTTCCCAACCAACTTTTCATTTAGGAAAGCAGTTAGACACAGGAGTGAGACGCTCATGTAGAGAGGTGATCATTTAATATGTCTAAACTAACTGAAAGTAAGACAGCTGCTGCAGAGTAAAACAGGTGGGAAAGCTGGAACCTAAATGGATAACTAAATAAAAATCTGATCAACATCATTACCATAGTGTTATAGCAGAGTAATTCAGGTGATTTATGATTTAATTAACATGTTATACTGTCAGATGGAGGTCTGGCTGTGTAAAATCCTCCAAATAAACAGCAAAGAGAAAAAATATTGAAAGCAGCGACTTGTTGTAAAGAATCATTTTCTTCCAGAGGCTCTAAAATGGCCAATAAAAGATTAAAATTGGTTTTGAGACGTTTAATAAGCTGGATGTGGATCTGTGGAGGATCGTGAACCTGCAGTCTGATGGAGAAATGTTCATGTGGAGTGTTTGAGGTCATAAAACAGTGAAACCTTCGCATCAGCAGAGATCAGGGCGAGAAAAAAAGCTTCAGTATTGTTGGTCTGGAGGTTATTATGTTTGATACATGATGCAACAAATGGAGAAAGCTGGAAAATGTGCATTCAGCCCTGAACTCCAGAAAATAAATTCGCTTTAACAGGGAAAGAGGCAGCGTGAGAGAAAAGTGGAGGCAGCGCGGTTTGATTCAACATCCACCTCTTCCATCACAGCTGCAGCTCCATTTACTGAAAACCACCTTCATTAACTCCATCACCCTCCTCTTCCTCCACCCGCTCTGCTGTGGCTCTGTGCTGCAACGCTGCTGCTCAGACACAAACCAAGTCCGGCAAACGGGCCTGTGCGTGTCTCCAACCTGCTGAAATGTTGGAATAGTTTCATTTCTGCGACAGCTTGAAAGCTTGTGCAGATATTCCTGATCCTCCTGCAGCCTCCATCATAACTCGCTTTTACAGTTTGACAGGGTTTTAAAGTTTTCATGATTTTTCCTGTCACCATCTCGGTGTTTGGGAACCAGATGATAAATTCACATTGAATCTGACAGTGCAGGAGAAAAGTCCACCCTTTTTCAGTTTGAAGCATCAGGGTGTGACATCAATCAGTCTGGCCCTTGCAAGCGTTGATGTAAAGTAGAATAAAATGAATATCCTCAGGTGATGAATAGAAAGCATTAATCTGGGCACCACTGAGAAGAATCTTTTAAAGGCGCTGATGTTAGTTGTTAGGGTCTCTCGGTGGTTGTGTGTCAGTCTGAGGAGACTTTTAAAGTCATTTTCTGTGTATTTGGAGTTCATCATTCTACAGAAAGATGATTCACAAGTGGAAAACATTTAAAACAGCTGCCGATCTTACCGGGAGTAAACATCCCAGCAAGTCCAGCCCAACGTCAGAGAAGCTGGAAAAAAATCCAGGAAGTACATTTCAGATGCCTGGTGTCACAGAATTTTCACCAGACCACTTCTGGCCTTAATTTTATTCCTTTATTATTCTACTTCATTCATTCATTCATTTATTTGTTTGTATTCACTCTTCTTTATGCAATATTTCTATGATATTTATCTATGTATATATATATATATATATATATATATATATATATATGAATCTATGATTCCATTTGTTACAGTGCTTGAAAGTTTACATATGCTTCCATTAAAGACAGAAAAAATCAGCTGCTGGTGAAATAAGTTGAGATTGACAAAAGTATTACTAAATATTTTTTTAATGAAAATTATGATATTTATTTTGTATTATGGTTCAACAGAAATATTAAAAACAAACAAAAATAAAAACAAGTAAACAAGCATGACAGGGCTCCTGAGCTAAAATTTTGTTGAGCAACACTTTGAGGCAATTACTGCTATCAAGTGTTTTCTGTAATGTTTAATAAGACGTCTGCACCTGTTGACAGGTATTTTGGTCCACTGTTTGTGGGAAAGGTGTTCTAATGTGTCTGGGACAGTTTTGTTTATTTTTTTTAAATTATTATTTTCAACCACAATTCAAAAATATTACTTTATTTCACTGAAATGTAATTTTGTAATTTTTTTTTTTATTTATCATTAGTTTATCCATTTTCCTGTTAGTTTAATTAGTTTTTGTCAATGTACCCTTTTATTTAATCGAAGGGTATGAATAATTTTGAGGATGACTCTATCTATCTATCTATCTATCTATCTATCTATCTATCTATCTATCTATCTATCTATCTATCTATCTATCTATCTATCGTGTCATTCCAACAGGAAGTTCTGTGATGGTTAAATAAAGTGCGGCACTGAGCGCGCTCCAACTTTCCAGCTCAGGATCTAATTATGGAAATCTATTCTCACCCGGAGACCCGGCTCATTAAAACATGCAGGTATCCTTGTCAAGCCGGGGCCCGTCACAAACAAGCCCGTGGCCCAATTTGGCCCCTGACTGATTGCTTAATAAATGCAGGCGGTATTACACTGCTCTGCTTGTTAATGCAGCCGCCTCAGTATTCCGGATCCGATAGAGTGATTAATGCTGCGGTTCCACCTGCTCTGTTCACTGCATGTCGACTCAAAAGCTTCTCAGGAGCTGAAGCTGCAGTCAGCAGGATTTTCTCCATCTCACCGAGCAAAGTTGCAGCGCAGACGACGGCTCGTCTGATCCTGAAGTGAAATCCAGAGGGTCCTCCGAGCTCCGGTCAGGAGCTGTAATCTGAGGAAAAAGGTGGGCTCCAACAGGTGGAGCTCATACTTGAGTTGAGGGGGGATGAGAAGGGATGGCACCCCTCCCGAAATAAAAACCAAAATCACCCCCCTCCCCCCCCCCCCCCCTTTCGTTCGTTTGGTGTGTTTTCCCTGGCTTTCTTTTTTTTTTTTTTTTTTGTGATTTCCTCCTTTTTCTTTTCTCTTTTTTTTTTTTTCTTTTTTTTTTCCCCGATTTCCATTTTTTTTTTCTTTTGGGTTTCTTTTGTTTGGGTTCCCATTTTTTCCCTTTATCTTTTTATTAATGTAAACATATTTTACATAAGGCCTTAAAGGGCAACACACGGCGCCGAATGACAGCAAAACTGCTCAAAAAATTTAAGAAATCTGTGCTTTCATCCTCACGAAACCAGGGATTAGCCTCCTGAAACCGGTCATCTCTGAAACCAGCTTCTGAGGTGGAAAGGTTTGGAACCGCGACCAGTTTGTGTTTAATGGGGACGGCAAAAGGGGGGGGGATATGACATCAGTGTGACAACGCGCATTGGTCTCTTTCACAAAACAATAAAGTTCATTGAAAAAAAATTCACAACAGCAATGGCGTCGGTGAGCGACTGTTTTCAACGTGTAGAAAACTTTAGCGTTTGCCTCATAAATCCTCGGCCATCTTTACCTTTCTGCTCTTCTTTTGTTGATTTCCAGCGACTTGCAGCGAGTCTTTATTTGCGCATGCGCTGTGTCTTGTTCTAGGTTTGGAGTGTCACACTTTAATCATCATAGCGTCACACACAGACTTGTAGGATGTAGTGCAGCAGGTGAGACCTTTCCCCAGATTTCTGCTATCGGTTTCACACCTAAACCGGCTTCAGCTCCGTGTGGACTAGGCCGAAGTTCTGGTGGGTAACTGGCATTCCAGACAAATAACAGTTTCATCATACATGGCTCGTGTTGATCAGGTAGGTCTTTGTTTAATAATTATTATTGTTGTTTATTCATTATTTCATAAAAGACTTCTCTTGTGGCTTTTTAGTCAAATCCTTTGGCTCATAGACGATCACAAAGTAACTGCTTGAGTGCCAATTCAAGCCCGAATTACACAAAAATAACCTATGAAGTTGAAATCATACATGTATGGTCCCCCACAGTTTAAAAATCTCATGTATCCCCGCTTCATTCGGCTATATTGTTTTCACCAATAGGACTCGTCAGCTAACAAAATAAGTGAAGATGTTAGTTAAGATTCTTACGTTCAAGGCAGATTTAGAGTATCCCCCCCCCCCCCCCCCCCCCCCCCCCCCCCCCCCTGCAACTCTTTTACAACTCGACGACTGGGCTCCAACATAACTGAACAATAGAGGGTCCTCAGGAGCCTCGTCCCAAAGGAAAAACTGGACTGAATCTGCTTGGTTCAGACTGTCAGACCGCTGAGGCGCGCTCATCATCCTGCAGGGATCAGTAAAGTTTATGTTCTCATCGGGACGAACGAGAAGTCGTTCCTCGTCTGCGGCTCATCTCACACTCCTGACAGTTTTACTCTAATTGTTCTCCTGAAACAGCCGTGAGAGACAACACATTCATTACAAGCCGTCCTCTTCCTCGTCTTCACGGTGACAGCTCCTCTGCTCAGACGCCTCCTCGCCGACTTCATCAGTCAAATGAAATAAAACGGAGCAGGAAGTTATCAGAGCTGCTGCAGCAGACTGATGCCCAGCAGGGAGGGATCTTCCCCTCCATCAGCTGCTTCTGTCTCCAGGAATGTGGAGGTTTGATCTGGAACTGTCAGATTAAAACAACACAAAGCATTTTTACATTAATAAGCATTAAATATGACTTTAAACTGCAGCAGCAGCTTGACGTCTCTTAAACGTCTCAGGCCAGCTGAAGGAAGCAGATACGGCTCGTATTTATCCCTGATGTACAGCTTTTTGTCTCAGCTACGGTTTTTCCGAGTGTCTGCAGCCAGTTTCCGTGTAACAGAGGGAATTCCAGCACACGGAGGAGGGAGGATGCTAAAAGAGGATCCTGGTGGGTGGATGTGTGAGCTGGGCGAACATGGGAGAAGAAGCGAAAGCTCTCTGATCTTTTCTGCCTCCATCTTACTTGGCGGGCTTCTCTGGCTGGATTCCTGCGGAGGGATGAGGAGGAAACCTGGCAGCATGGTGCTGGAGGACCGGCCCTAAAGTGGAGCTAATACGATGAGTCCTCCTCCAATAAATGAGGAATGTCCCTGGTGGAAGCTCGGCAGCCAGAGCCATGCTGCCAACTGATCTATTTTTAAAAGGCAGAAGGAAGCAGGTGGAGGCATCAGTGGGAAGGACCGAAGAACTAAAACCAAGTCAGAACTCACACAGTCGCTGAGTTCATCTGAAGTGGAGCACAAACTCCATCCTTGTTTGGATCCTGGTCAAACGGTCTTAAGACATTTTAAGCAAAACTGTCACAGTAGGAGAGATGAGGAGTTGGACTCAGGTACAGAGTCGGAGGCTTGAAAAAATCTAAACAAAAACAGAGTAACTCACTAAAATGATCCCCTTCCTGTCAACATGATGACTTCCTGCATATTTTGTTCCAGTAAAATCTAATTTGGATGAAAAAACCACCATTACTGACTATAAACTGAAAGAAAAAGTCCGTAAATAAGTGTTTGGTGGATTATTTATATTCAAGAATGTTTGATATTGGCTTTTTTACTGATATTGTTCAACTCTTAATTTCCGATATCTGATTAGAACCGATACTAATTTATGTAACCAGCCAACATGTGGCTAATTCTAATGTTTCTGACAACTTGGTAATTTAACCAACAACATAAACCCAGAGATATTTTAAGTAGCTTCAAAGCAAGTCAGTCTGTAGCAGCAGCAGCTGCACCGTGGTCACATGACTGAAAGGAATGCTGGGAAATGAAGTTCTTCCAGGAACGGGCTTTTCTATATGCTAGTCTAATGGAACAAGAAGATCTTGTGATATTTTGTAACAAAAGGAGATCTCGTATGATTTTGTCAGTAAAAATATCTATCAGTGCTTTTTAATATTGATACCATATCACAACAAAATATTGTGATATTTCAGTGAATAGATATTTTCTTTTTTTTATTACAGCCCTAGTAATGCATGGCCATGAGTTTTTGTTGTGTCATTAAAATTGGTAAAAAATTATTCCAGTATTTTCCAATATCACATTTTAATGCAGATATTAGCTGATAGACAGGTTGATATATCGGACATCTATATTTATTTGTTTTAATGAGGCTTCTGGGCAACTCTAAACATTAAAAAATAGTAATTCTAAAAAAACAATTTTTGAAAAATTAAATTAAAATTTAAAAAGTGAAATTAAATTACATTAAATTAAAATTTAAAAAAAATTCTGGGCAATCAGTCAGGAGTCAGTCTTTATGGGATATTTAAATTCAGGGTGAGATCTGACTGAAACATCTCGGTTACTGTCCATCCGACTCTGAATATTCAAACGTTCAGATGCAGCAGCAGGTGTTTGTTATCAGGATGAATTTCTCTGTTGTGTTTATCTCATTCATTTTATTTCACCTCCTTCTGTCACCCTCTTCTCCTTCTTTCTTTTCCGGATTTCCTCTACTTCACCTCCTCTCCTCCGTTATGCTGTTGGAAAATGTCCACTGTCTCGGAGCGCTGCTCCTGTTTACCATCATGCTTTAATCAGATGCAGTAAATGTGCCGAGCTCTGTTTGTTGGTCTGTAAATCAGTTTATGATGGCTCTGCTGTAAACGGCTCTGATTACGACACATATGGTCAGAATGAGTCCTAATTAAAGCTGCTGGCCTGCGGCTGACTGATCAGGTGTGTTTGTGTCTGAATGCTGGAAGCTGCTGATCATAGATGGACACATCAAAAATCAAAGCTCCTCTCAGAAGATTAAAAAACAAAAAAGTATGAAGTCTTTTGAATCCCCAGTTATGACTTACAGTTATGATTTATCTATGTTGAGATTCGGCAGTCACACCAGTTTTATCATATTTGGAAAAAAAAAACTTCAGTACTTTGCAAGTCTTAGTGATTTATGGCTTTCCACTGATTTACATTTGTTCCAACATAGAGTGAATCTAAATCCAGTACCTGAGCTGGTCCAGTTTAAAGGAGCATAAAGTGATTTTTTTTTTTCTTTGACCCACTCTGAACCCTCTTCGAGACCTCTCTGTCATTTCTTTAAGTCGTCTTCAGGAATCGTTTTCTAGACTTCTTGAAGGACTTTTCAAAGTTCTTCTTTGGAAATTAATATCTTTCCCAGATTTTAAAAAATGTAAAGACTTTTAAGATTAATAGCCATGTTAAGTCATTAGTTTCTCCAGTGGTGCCTTGTAATTAGTGTTTTCATTAATACTGAATATTAAGAACTGTCCTTGAACTTGATTTATTGTTGATATCTAAACTGGTTCCTACTGTACAAATCCTCAACATAGTCTTCAGGAATAGTTCTCCAGGCTTTTTGAAGGACTTTGCAAGGCTCTTCTTTGGATTATTCTGCCTTTTTGTTCTGTTCTCTGTGTGTCAGTAGGTACGTTTACATGGAGACTTTTCTCCCTTTCGGAATAAAATCATTCTGAGTGAGGATTTCAGGGCAGCTGGGAACTAAAGGCCCTTCAGATAGGACGCGTTCGCTGAGTCCCGCGGGGAGGGCGCAGAGTCGGCGGCAAGCACAGCGGCACACCGCAGGCACGCGTGCAAGCAACAGACCAGGAAGTTTTCTCCCGGCCGCCGTAGATGACATCTCACCCACAAAAATCCCGAGAGGAAATCAGCAGCAAAAAGGCTGGGGTCCACCTCCAACAAGGCAGAACGGGGGTCAGGCCGCGGAGCCCCACACACCCCCTACTCAGGCTGAACAAGGACCACTTTCCCTAACGCCCCCACCCAGGATCGCGCAGCGGCGAGCGCCACCGCGCGGCCGCCCCCTCGCGCCGCGGCCCCCATGCGGACGCGCGCCGCGGTGGTACCACAACACAAAATGGGGCCGCCGCCCCCCCTTCTACCTGAAAGGACCTTAATTCATTCCGATCTGGCGTGTACGTGCGTCAATATTTATTCAGAATAATCCTGTCTGACATGCGCAGAATGATGCTATCACGTTATTTACTAACGACAGAGGTCTAAAAACTGATGGTCACGGTTGTTGTGGTTTCTGCAGGACTTAATCCAGCAGCAGCTGATACTCATGCGCTCCTACTGCAGACAACCAAGGGAAAAAGGCGTAGAGACAGAGTTTGAGTATAAAACAAACTTTCTTTTGCTGTCCAGGGAATGACGTTGTTCACAGCCATTTGTCAAAGTGAGGAAACGTCACTCGTTGCACGTTGACGTCTTGTCGAAGCATGCGCTGTAAGAGCGCAACCTCACAACTTTCCAATTCAGCGTTTACATGACACCCCGTTCGGTTTGGGGAAAGGAATATTCTACCCCCGTGAAACCGAATGAAAATTCATTCGGTTCACCACTTTTCATTCGGAAAGAGGCGTTTACATGGATCATTTTCATTCCGAAAGAGCTTTAAAACCAAAAGCAATCGGTATATTTGGGTCCATGTAAACCCAGCTAGTGGCTCCCAACCTGGGGTTTACAAAGAGCACGGGTGTCCATGTGAAGTTTTTAAAAATTTTGGTTTTGGTTTCATCATGATTTTATCAAAGGGCTTGAAAGGAATCAGCCAGAAAAGCTAGCAAATGTAAGCATAAAACCATGGTTTTCACCAAAGGGCACAAAGGGGGTCCACAGCTTTGTGTTAGTTGCATGAAAGGGATCCTCAGGGGAAAATAGGTCCAGGTTCTGGAGAGAGTTCATCCCTCCATCAGACCCATTTCCCCTGATTTTTCCCTTTCCAGTTCTTGTGTCGTGTGACATACAGTTCTTCAGCCTTTTCTCTGTTTCCCTTCCTGGAGAAGGGCTTCTTGTCAGCCACCCATCCATGGAGACCGTTTCTGATGAGGCTTCAGCCAACAAAAGATGGATCAGCTGTTGGTCCACATGCATCACATCCTGTCTCAGATCTCTTCTTTTGTCCACTTGTCCAGTTTCCTCAGATGTTCTAAAGACGCCCTGAACACCATGCTGAGATATGCCAAGGTTTCAGATAACACCTTGTTGCTGGACAACTATTGATCGAGACCAGTTACAACTGCTGGGAGGAGTGGGAATATGAGCTAGTTTAGTTAAAAGCAGTTAAAAAATTCTAAGAATAAAATTACATATATTCAATAGAGTAATTAATGAAAAACAATAATTACGGACCACCACAAACCAGCAGCCCCATAGTTATGTCTGATTGGTAAGTTTAATAAAGTTTTCAGTTTTTGTTTGTGGTGTAGTAGTAGGTGTGTTTTGGTCTTCTTCAAACCAACATGGACGCAGTTTTTATGGACATGCTTCTATCTAACAGCTCTTTGGAAATCACCTCGTAGCTGAAAAAATCCATTTCAAAGGCCCACAATGAAACTTTTTTTTACTTTAAAATTATGCGTTGACAAACTTGTTTTAATGACACACCAACATTCATTTTGCACATTTCTCAAGCCATCTCTGCGCACGGCATCCCAAGGCTGAGAAGCTGCAATATGCAGGTTTCCCCTTTTGGGACGCGGTGTAACGTTGCAGCCATGTATTGGTTGCGCACCGCTTCACGTGCTAGCAAACAAATATAATCACAGCAGGTGTTCTGAACACACATCATGGCAGATTTGCCAAAGAAATCAAGAAAACATCATTGGAGGAAGAGTGGAAAAGAAAGAGAAGAAAGGACAGAACAAGAGAGAAGACAAGAGTCAAAATAAGACTGTCTTTCACTGGCTGGAGTGAGCTCACAGTGCAGGTAGAATGAAGATGGATGCTAGTTTAGCCATTGATGGGGGGCGCATCACTGAGAAAATTGTCTTTAACAGAGAGAATTGGTTAGGTAAAAGGACTGAATATGTGATGCAGAAAATATTCAGAAACACTAATAAAGCAGCTGCTTAGTTAAAGGCCAACTTCCATTTTAAACGTATGTAGAAGCCCCTGTAGTGTGTCACGTCCACAGTGAACATTGCCAATGCAAAAATGTACAAATACTAGTCCGACGGGGTTTTCCTGCCACTCCGTCTGAAAATAGCGCCCCCAGCAACAGACCGGAAGTGACGTAGGGGTGGGCATGCGTGGGCCTAACATCTGGGCTCGAGTCCGGCCGAGAGACTTTTAGAAATCTCCGGCATCGTATTGCACTATTCATTATATTTTTGATTAAAATAATAAAGTTGAATATCAACTGATTTAACTTAATGACTGCATTATCCTATTTAATGAGAAATGGTGCGTTGCCTGTTGGTGCAGTTATAGATCTCAGATCTGAGCACTTTTATGGCTGAAGTGTTTACATTTAGTTTGTAAAGTGTATGAACTGGGGCGGCTGTAGCTCAGGTGGAAAAGCAGTTGTCCTTCAACCGGAGGGTCGGGGGGCTTCCCCAGACTTCAAGCTGAAGTGTCCTTGGACAAGATACTGAAACCCCAAGTTGCCTCCTGATGTGCTTATCGGGGTATGAATGATTGTGTGTGGCTGGGTGAATGTGACATGTAGTGTAAAGTGCTTTGAGCGGTCAGTACGACTGGAAAAGTGCTATATAAGTACAGTCCATTTACCATATGAAGCATTTTGTGGGGTGTTTAATTTATTATTTTGTTTTTTAAATGACGATTGCGATGCAACTGCAGCAGCACACGGTAATTTGACCTGCATATCACAGCAATTACACCTTATCACAGTGTTTTTTATTTGGATAAACATAGCAAAAGCTTATGAAAAATATTTTCTTGAGCAGAAAAACTATCAATCACATAACAAGCTGCTTGTCTTACCTGTGCGATTGGGATGTGAACGATGCAGAGCAGGGAGGGGAGAAGGGAGGAGCAGCTGCTGCATTCAAATGTTGCCAGTTTAATTGGTTAAACACAAACACTGCACACATCTCTGTAAAAAGTAGGTTTAAAAAGAAAAAAGAAAAAAGAAGAGCCCGACCCAGGCCCGAGGTAATGATATGATCATTAGCCCAAAGCCCGGCCCTCGGGCCCCCCGGGCCTGGGGCTCCGGTGCAAGGCTCTACAACCAAGTCTGGGAAGAGAATTAACAACAGTTTTAATTCCTGCATCACTTCACTGATTTCCTGTTAACGTTCTCCATTCCAATATTCAGGAATGTTGATATGAGGAGAGCTTCATTGATATTTAAAGTTGCTTTCATCACAGGGGCTCTGCTGTGTTCATGTTTTTAATCACGTCACATGGGTCTGCACTGGCTCCGTGAGTATCTGGTGTGGTTCGGATAAGACCTCGTCATTTCTCCTCAGCTGTTTTTGGTCTGTAAACAGCTGTTACTACGGTCTTTTAGACCTCCTGTCTGCAGGATTCGTGCAGTCTGTGATCATCGTTAAACCCAGTTTAACTCCAGAACCTGATGGAAGCAGATTGTACGTCCTAATCAGACTCTCAGCTGCTCCAAACATAAAAAACATCAGCCTCAACCCAGAAACCAGGTGGTAACGTGTCAGAAACTCTGCAGACTGCCTGAATCCACAAGCTTAAATAAGCTGAGACAAGGACGAGGTTTCAGCTTTCACTGCTCTGTTGAGGAATTCTTCCTTCATGTTCTGAGGTGACGAGACAATCACGGATCATTTCATCCTGCAGCAGACGTTTCCCAACAAAGCTCCGAGCTCTGCGACGGACCAGGAGGATAATCAGCCGCTCAACATGGCCTCCGATGGCCGCCGCCGAGGGCAGCTCTATTGTTACAGGGAGCAACTATCTGTGTGCAACACGCCTGGCGCCGAGCTCAACGACATTTAAAAAGGCCGCAGAGAGCTGGACGCCACAGAGACGAGTGCTTATGTAAGAGAGTGATACTGAGAGGCTGGAGCGGATCCACTCAGCGGTGGAGTGTTTGACGCTCAGCCTCACTTTCAGGATGAATCCAACGAGTTTGCAGCCGAAAACACAGAATCAGTGCAGAGAAATCACGCAGCAGATGGATGAATGGGCTCGTGCTCTGCTGATGGCTGCAGGATGGAGCACGTCGGGTTGGCTGGAAGCCAACGAGAGGAGGGAAAGATGCTGAGGGAAGAGAAATCAGGGAGGAGACAAGAACAAGGGTTTTTTTTTTTTTTTTTTTTTGTAGATTACTTTTTATTCAACAAACAACCAACACAAACATTCACCTCAACAGGATCAACGCTGACAACATTAAATAAACAAGAAAAACACGGGGACCTGCCTTCACCCTGTTACATTAACAGCGTTCTGCACAACGTTCCTCATCCTCCTTTTCCAGGACGATGTTCATTAAGGGCTCCATGTTTTCCTAAATTACTCCTGTCATTAATATAAAATGCAGAAATACTTCAGAGACTCTAACTTCACCCCCATATTTACAACCCCAAACTGTGCAAAATGTAAATAAAAACAGAATCTCATCAGGCGTATTCTATTCTCAGGAGAAAATAAACAACATATCAGAAACTGAGACATTTTTCCATTTCATAGAAAATATAATCTCGTTTTAAATGTCGTGGCAGTAACATATCTGATGGAAAAGGGGCAACAAAAGGCTAATTAGGTTAATTGAGAACAAGTTAGTAAAGCCTCATTCCCACTAGGGATGTAACGATTACCGATAACATGGTTGACCATGATGACATTCCCAACGATTAGTAATACCGTTTCAAATTTTAATGATCGTTAAAACCGTGATTGATTAAAGGCAGGGTGGATGATGTTTTCCAGGAGCATTTTTTACTATATTGCTTAAAGTCTATTTAACACCCGATTGCAACCAATTAATTAAATGCTCTGAAACAAAAATTAAAAAAAATAATCACCTGTGGAACGTAGAGTACCGGAAAAACCCCATCCAATGAAATGAATTTCTTTGGATGGGGTTTCGAATGGTCCGTACTGATTGATTGATTTTTATGTCCATCAAACTCGACTGCTCTCTGTCGCGCGCTAACCGTCCTCGTGCGTGCTCGCGACTCGCCGTGAGCATCTCAGTGCAGACGAACCAAGAGAACATGGCTGCTCGCTGCTCTTATCTATGCCGCTGTTTGCTCTTAAAAAGATAATACAGATGTGGATTAAGTCATGGAGGTGTTGGTGTTTGCAGTGAGGATGTTTTACGCCGCAGAAGAAGTTGGAGGTGAGATAATTATCACTTTTAGAAATGTGGTTCCTCTGTTGTTTACTTGGAAGCTAACAAGTTAGCCACTCGGCTGTGCTTGGTTATCTTCGCCAATAACTATGAGCGCACACGTTCCTGTGTCCTGGAGGCGTGGTTTCGGGGGGTGTATATCTTTTTCAAACGTAGCTTGTTCGAACCGTTTTTCAAGATCCCCTACTCTGCCTTTAATGCACTTTGAAAAAGTCACTATGGTGTTGCTTATTGCTGGAAAAGCAGCAGCAGTCCCAGTTTGCATTATTTAATTTATCAAAACATGGTGGAAAGCAACAAAGGCGCCCACGTGTATAGGGTCTCTTGTGTGTGTGTGTGTGTGCGCGTGGGGTTTTATTAGTATATATTAGGGGTCTAACAATACATTGATCCATATCAATACATCAATATAGATAGATAAATCGATCCTAAATTGATTCAAAATCCCTAAATAGTCCAAAAATTGATATCAAACCCTTGTTTGTTTTAAAAATGGCTTTCTTTTTAAGTTTCTCTGACACATTTTCTGCCTGAGTAGGGATTCTCATCTTTTTGTTTTGTTTTTTTAATCCATATCTACAGTTTTGCAGTAGATGCCACAGGGAGATGTGCTTCATATGCACTTTCAAGTAAGTAGGAGCTTACAGTTATGTTATAAAAAAAAAAAAAAAACAAACCTTGTTTATCACTTGTTTCATATCGTTTCATATAGATCAGTGGATCCTAAATCAAACTGAATTGAAATTGTGTCGTGACTGAATTTGCAATATTGACAAACATCAAATCACTATTCACCAAGTCAATATAATATATTGACATCAAACCAATGATTTTCACCCCGAGTATGCGTGAATTTCAGTTTATATGTGGGACATTGCTTGTATATGAGTTGATTTCTTGTGTATGTGCAGTGATTATATATTTCACAGGTGTGTGTGAGAATAAAGGTCCCTACACACAATCAGTGGTAAAAAACACTTTGCATTGGCCGTCGCATTGTTTCCTATGGAGAGAGTAGCGGCACCCGACTTATTTATTTGCAGATTGTTCCAAAGCTAAACAAAATTCCCATCCTCAGTGATGATGATAATCCTGCTTTAATCTATGATTTCATGAATTGGGTTTGTTTGTTTTGTTTTGTTGTTATTTTACCGCTTAACAATATATTTGGTTGTGACAGAATGAGCCCCCGCAGGGTGACTGTGATCAGCAAACACACTCTGGTTAAAAGAAAAAAAGGTCCTTTCTCTTTATCTGTGAAAAGCACATCACTGTCTGAGATTTAAACTGATTAAACCTGTTACTTCCTGTGAAACGGTGGGATTTAAACCTGCGACATAAACAAACTCATCACATATTCATCTGAAAGTCACCTCCATATTTTCAGGTTCATACACATTTACTGTTAGTTCTGTCATCATACAAAATGCTCCTTCATCTTCAAACTCCACTCGTCTTCAGAAACATTCAAGTCGTAGTTCAAAGTCTGACTGAAAGAGATGCAGAAAACTACAAAGGGACTAAATGAACAGAAGAAAAGGCCGCTCACATCCAGAACCAACCGGAAAGAGACAAAACAACCAGAAAATCATCACAGAAATGCAAAACCACAGACACTAACCATGAGACAGATCGGTCACCATGGCAACATGAAGGGCTATCGTGCTGTATCCTTCAGACTGAGATACTGGTTTACTCATAATTGGGCCATCAGATGCAACAGGCCTGAGACTGAGCCGTCAGTCGTCTCATGGACGCTAACGTCCACCGTCTTCATTACGAGCTGTTTTTCTGTGGATGATAAACGTGTTTCTGTAGAGGAATGGTGAACTGTAAGCACTCCTGCTACTCACTCAAAACCAGCCTGTACTTTTCTACCTTTATGTAAATATTTGGAGACGTTTGTTTGTCAGGCTCAAAACAGAAGCTCGGATGGTCCATGTACCCTCAGGATATTACAGAAAAACACCTGTTTCTGCTCTTTAGGTTTCCTAAACCAAGATGAAACCAGATAATGAACCATAAGCCAATTTCCAATTTGTGCTCTGAACAAAAATCCAGATTGAAGGTTTATGGCTGGAAAAGGATTTTCTCACCACTGAAGCTTTGTCGGTCTTTAATCTAGTTACCAGCTGAGACAAAATAGACCCTGTTCTCTTTTCCACTCTTTCTGGTCAACTGTGTCAAAAGCAGCTCTGACATCCAGAGAAGCAAAAGCTGAACTTCTTCCACTCTCTCTCTTTTTGGATGGAAGTTGTTGAAAACTTTAAGGAGGACATTTTCAGGTCTGTGGTTTAGTCTTACTGTGATCCTGCATATTTTCTGCAATAACTCTTCTTTTTAGACAAACGTTTGAACTCCAGTGTCTTTCATCCAAACCCTCCCAGATAAAAAGGATGGATAGGTGTCTTGTAATTGCAATTATTTAAAAACAATTGCATTGTTTTTAATTGGCAGTATTGTATAACTTCTGCTACCTCTTGGCCAGGAAAAAGAGGATTTTAATCTGAGTGGGAGTTTTTCCTGGTTAAATAATGGTTAGATATGGATCAGCGCGAGCCTACGTCACAACCCGAAATTCATGTGACCACGAAGCTGGTCCCGGTGAAAACATGCTTCGTATTTGAACGGTGTCTGATGAACTATGAGCCTCAAAAACTGCTTTTGCACCCTTTTTATTTTTTTTTCTCCGCCGGTCTGTCTTTGAAATATTATTGAAATGACGTCCAGTTATACTGAAAGTCTTACTGCCGACGCTAGAAGAAGATACTAGTAACTAGTATCTGTTGGACTAAGTGATGCCCATCTTCTGCTGCTACAGCCTGGTTAGACGAACCTACCTGTACATAACAGCCTGATGATCAGTTTCCCGATCTCATGATGTATTTGGTTTCATCAGGTAAGCCCCGTGTTCAAGCCATTTATTTTTTATAGAATGTTAATTTTCCCCAGATTTTTAAGAAATGGTGGTATTTCTTTGATGTACTTCTCAGGAGTTTACTCTCATTGATAAAGCTATAAATTACCGGCAGTCTCATCTGTATGTAACTATGACTGTGCATGTTTATAACGCTGCAAATGCCTTTCTGCCGCTTTTTATGCTTTTATTCTTATGTGGGAACATTGATGGCAGTAATCTGGATGAACGTAATCGTTAACAGTCCTGAGGAGACGGGAACAGCGGGCGGCGCTGTGATTCTGTACATCCACTGATTTAATGGTGTTTTCTATCATCTGTGCAAAAACAACTACAGGGTTTAAAAAGTAAGACCACAATATGCTTTTTTATCAGTCACAAAGTGATCCGAACATATTGTTAGATGTTTCCATGGTTTCCAGCGTGAACTGTCAGCATTTATGGGCTTGATAGCAGCTAGCCACTTAGCATGTTGTTCGGGACTTTTTCTGTTGTTTTGGGAACTGGAACAAACATATTCTCTTGTCCGTGTGATAGATATGTTTATGGCAGCCATACACAATGGGACTTCTCGGTATTTCCAAAGTAGAATAAACGAAGATTGACGAGTATTGAAGCAGGTAATTCAGTGGCTCCCCTATGCAACAAAGCCAAGTTTTCACCTGTTACCTAACCGGATGTGACGAATTTGGCGAAAATTCCCGGATGCTCGCGGTGATCCATAATAGATAAAATGTCTTTGTACTTTGTTGGTGAATTTTGCATCCTCTGGTGAACTTCATGCCCATTAATGTTAAAAAAAAAAAAAAAACTCACCAAAATGTATGTTTTTTGTTTTGTTTTTGGTCCCATTTATCACTGAAACAAGTTCAAATCTGCTCAAAAGTACCAAATATTCAGTCATTTCAGTATTTTGATCTTTTAAATGCTTAAATGCTAGTTTAATTGTTGATTTATCAGATTATTCATAACAAAAAAGCTAAAAAAGAACAAAAAAACAACCTAATTACTTTCCTTATCAGGGGGATGGGTCTTGATTAGTCTCAGATATGTTTAGGATTAGCCGTGAAAATTATTCAATTGCACTTGTATTTTTAATGTAATATAAATATTCCGGGGACCATCATGGTATAAATGTAGAAGCACAAAAATCTAAAAAAAAAAACCTTTATACATCATTTTTTTATTCTACTTTCCCTCCCCCCTTACTAAAACACCTTCACACCTGCTAAAAACAGTCGAATTTTAAAAAATCTTAAGACTTTGAATCCATTAAAAGCCTGTTTTGTTAGCTACCTTAGTTATTCATGATAAAAACCTCAAAATATCATTTTTCTACATAATGAATATCAGGGGGATGGGTCTTTGGTTGTGATTAGAGTCTTTAAATGTCAAAGATTAGCAGCAAAATGGATTTGACTGCATTCGTTTATTTTAGATACTCCCTCTGGGAACTTCAGTGGTCAAAGATGTCCCATTGATTTCCATTAAAAGCACATTTTTAATTTCACTCTCAATACAGCTGAAGAACATTTGTTTTTTTATATCAGCATTTCATTTAGAAAAAAAAACTTTTGATATTTCACATTTTTACTGGAATCCGGATTCAGCTGTTTTCCTATTGCAGGCCATGCAGCGGATTCTTGTATTTTTGTTGGTTACAACATATAACATTCTTAAAACTATTGTGTGGACATTTTTGTCCATGAATGTGAAGAGGAGGGCAGAAAAAACTGAAAGTACTGAGCGTGTCAGAGTTTTTCCTCCTGACGTGGCAGTAATTTGTCTGAAGCTGGTTTTCTCTGTGTGAGGTTAAAGTGGTCAGATCATCCTGACTCAGGCCACTCTGCAGACCCTCTGATGAGCTATTTAAAGCCCTCCAGAGCAAAATAACGTCCTCCTCCAGTCTTCCAAATGGGCCAAATTAAAATGTTCACTGTAACTGGAACTGTGCCATTCAATTAAGAGAGGTCATTGGAAATTTAATCGGCGGCGAGGTCATTATTTAAAGCTTGGAGTGGCTCTGGACCCTTTGCCCTTCCTTTCCTTGTGAATTTTCTTCTTCTACATCTGATCTTCCTTCATCTCCTTCTCCTTCTCCTTCTCCTCATCTTCCCCTCTTCAGGCTGTTGCAGCAAGGTGAGGATCGGGTCGCTGTAGGACAAATGAATTACCAGCTTCAGATTAAACAGAGCGGCGCGGTGCTCCTGATGAATTATGTAAGCAGCAGGAGTCCTGATTTAATGACACACCGTGGAAAAGGCTGCTAATGTGAGGACGAATGCTGCTGGAGGTGTGTGTGTGTGTGCACGTGTGTGTGTTTGCATCTCCTCGGTGTGAATCACTCTGACTTATTTAACACACCTAACAGAGCTCCCACTGCAGCGTCTCAGGTGGAAAACTTCAGGTATTTTTAGTCTTTCTGCAGCAGAGGACATCATCTGCAGTCGGACCAGGAGACTGGTCCAATAAAGACCAGAATCTGCAGTTGGACCAGGAGACTGGTCCAATAAAGACCAGAATCTGCAGTTGGACCAGGAGACTGGTCCAATAAAGACCAAAATCTGCAGTCGGACCAGGAGATTGGTCCAATAAAGACCAGAATCTGCAGTCGGACCAGGAGACTGGTCCAATAACGACCAGAATCTGCAGTCGGACCAGGAGACTGGTCCAATAAAGACCAGAATCTGCAGTGTGACCAGGAGACTGGTCCAATAAAGACCAGAATCTGCAGTCGGACCAGGAGACCGGTCCAATAAAGACCAGAATCTGCAGTCAGACCAGGAGACTGGTCCAATAAAGACCAGAATCTGCAGTCGGACCAGGAGACCGGTCCAATAAAGACCAGAATCTGCAGTCGGACCAGGAGACTGGTCCAATAAAGACCAGAATCTGCAGTTGGACCAGGAGACTGGTCCAATAAAGACCAGAATCTGCAATCGGACCAGGAGACTGGTCCAATAAAGACTACAATCTGCAGTCAGACCAGAACACTGGTCCAATAAAGACCAGAATCTGAAGTCGGACCAGGAGACTGGTCCAATAAAGACTAGAATCTGCAGTCAGACCAGAACACTGGTCCAATAAAGACCAGAAGCTGCAGTTGGACCAGGAGACTGGCCCAATAAATACAACAATTTTGAAAAGGACCAGGAGACTGGTCTAGATACAGTAAGGCCATGATCTGGAGTTGGACCAGGACACTGGTCCAATAAAGACCAGAATCTGCAGTTGGACCAGGAGACTAGTCCAATAAAGACCAGAATCTGCAGTCGGACCAGGAGACTGGTCCAATAAAGACTACAATCTGCAGTCGGACCAGGAGACTGGTCCAATAAAGACTAGAATCTGCAGTCGGACCAGGAGACTGGTCCAATAAAGACTAGAATCTGCAGTCTGACCAGGAGACTGGTCCAATAAAGACCAGAATCTGCAGTGGGACCAGGAGACTAGTCCAATAAAGACCAGAATCTGCAGTCGGACCAGGAGACTGGTCCAATAAAGACCAGAATCTGCAGTCGGACCAGGAGACTGGTCCAATAAAGACCAGAATCTGCAGTCGGACCAGGAGACTGGTCCAATAAAGACCAGAATCTGCAATCGGACCAGGAGACTGGTCCAATAAAGACTACAATCTGCAGTCGGACCAGGAGACTGGTCCAATAAAGACCAGAATCGGCAGTTGGACCTGGAGACTGGTCCAATAAAGACCAGACTCTGCAGTTGGACCAGGAGACTGGTCCAATAAAGACCAGAATGAGCAGTCAGACTAGGAAACTGGTCTAAAAAAGGCCATGATCTGGAGTTGGACCAGGAAGACTGTTCCAATAAAGACCACAATGTAGGATCAGACCAGGAGACTGGCCCAATAAATACAACAATTTTGAAAAGGACCAGGAGACTGGTCTAGATACAGTAAGGCCATGATCTGGAGTTGGACCAGGAGACTGGTCCAGTGAAGACTACAATGTAGACTGGTTGAGTACAGAAGATTTCACTGTTTCTTTACTCTTGTGTCTTCGCGTTCATTTTCTTTCTATTTCTAGCTGCCTTTTGTCTCTTGGTCAACAAAATCATCAGTATTGCTTTTATTCATTTTTTCAAATTGATATGTATTAACAATACAGAAACAAAAAGCAACATAGAACTTATAACTCAAGCTCAGGAGCAGCATCACACAGCATTCTAGCTTTCACAGCTTTTTACATTAGTGCAAAATTTTAAAGACTTTAGGTTCTCATTGACAAAGCAGAGGAAAACTGACATATGGTTTTTGTTTAGCAAATTTGTTACAGTGTACATAAAATTTAGCAAGTAAGATGAAAAGGTGAATAATAAATCTTATTTTGTAAGGGAGTTTATCATTAAAGCAGCCAAATAAAACATGTTCAAGCTTCATCTTTATTTGATACCCCAATTTTCTATTGAGGTAGAGATTATCATCACGCCAGAAAATTTGACTCTAAGAGCAATCCCCAAAAAATTTAAATATAGACTAGTCCGGCCAAACGCCGCAACAACACTGTCCATCATTGGTTAGGATCCATATCTGTACACATGTGTAATTAGAACTGATGAGAATCGGACTTTTTTTTTTTTAACAATATCGAGAAAATCTGGAAGAACTTGCAAATTCCTTGGTTGTTAGAAAAACAGTGAAAAATGATTAAAATTTTCGCTAATTCTTAGATTTTCATCTTTGACTATAGTTACTCCCAAATACTTCACTTTAGATCTTAGAGGAATTTCTGCAATTTCTATTTCTCTGCAAGGTTTTATGGAAAACAATACATATTCCATGTGTCATTTCACTATATTACACATCATTTATGGACATAAATGTTAGGATTTCTTTGTATGAGTGCATTACTTGGGTTGTGGTGAAAATGTCATGTCAATAGCTCTACTATAAATATATTTTTTGAGGAAAATATTGATGTGTTCAATACTATTTTCCCTGCTGTATCACCAACATATACATCTGGCATTCTTTCTATCAAAACAAAAGAAAAGGTTTTTAAATTTCAAATAGAAACATTTGTTAGTGAGAATCTTCATCCTGGAAAACAGAGTTAGCATGTAGCATTAAATGCTACATAAACACCTGTGTTAGTGTGCAAGCTGCTGTAATGTTTGTGTTTTAGCACCATGTTTATATGTCATAATCACAAAGATAGAAAAGAATCACAAAGTAAAGCAAAATATTTTTTATGTGAAAAGACAAAACAACAAATAGACGAAATAAACAGAAAACAGCTACAAATCATCTTCACAGAGACAAAACCTTTAACCGTTTCTGTCTTTGTGATTCTGAGTTTTCTTTTTATGTATTTTTTTATTTATGTTTTATATCTTTTTTTCTCTTTGTGGTTATATTTTCGTGTAGCTTCTGTATATGTGATGAGGCCTACATGTCTTTTTAAAACTCACATACCGATGCGGAGGATAATAATAATAATAATAATAATAACAATAATAATAATAATAATAATAATAATAATAATAACAGTTTTTATTTATAACTCCCTTTACATCGAGAAATCTGAACAGAAAAGACTAACAAGGAAAAAAAAAACAGCATGAAAATGAAACGTGACCCATTGGCCCATTTAGACACAAACATCATCATTCAGTCAACAAACGAGGATGACGGCAATGACAGAAACATGAAAATAAGATGGATAAAGATTGAGTGGAGGAAGAGGAGGTGAAGTAGTGGAGGGGAGGAAGGGAGGTGGGTGTGAGGAGGAGGAGGAGGATGAAGACTAGTCAGTCTGATGTCAGACGTCTGATGTTACTGCTGCTGGATGTCGAACCATTGTTTCACTAATACAGTGATAATTACAGAGTACAGACACACAATGACACAAATAGGCTACACGAGTGAACGCACATGCACACACACGCGCACACACGCATACACAGTGAGTCGGTAACTGTAGCTTGTTGCTTTCTGCTTCATTTCCTCATCCGGCAGCAGACTGAGAAAATAACAGGCTGTTGATGAATGTATGCACCCACGCCTGCGTGTGTGTGCGTGCTCGCATGTGTGTGTGTGTGGCACCGCAGGTTCTAATGAAATCTGTGATTGCAGCTCCTGCAGCGAGCAGGGTCATTGCAATTAACTGTGATTAGGGCACACGGGTTGGGTTTGACACACAGGACGGATCGATTTGCTGTTATATCTGCCAGCGCACACACACACACACGTTACTCACACTGCCGTATGTGTGTTTGAGATAAACAACAAATATTTCATAAAAACTCATTATCTATAAACCTATTCACATATTTTTATCCCCAGCACTGTGTAAAATGTAAATGAAAACAGAATGCAGTTATTTGCAAATCCCATCAACCTCTATTTTATTCCCAGTAGAACATAAATGATTTATTAGATTTGAAAGTGAGACTTTTTACTATTTCATAGAAAATATCAGCTCATTTTAAATTTGATGCCAGCAACACATCTGTAAAAAGCTGAAAGAGGGGGGAAACAAAAGGCTGGACAAGAAAGTGGCATGGATAAAAAAAAAAAAAAAAACAACTGGATGAGCATTTGACAGCTAGTTAAAACTGAGTCTAAAATTTGGTAAAAAAAAAAAAAAAAAAAAAAAAAAGAGAAACTCCTTCAATGTAAAATTGTGAAGCTTTTGAAGATCCCACTATCTACAGTGTATAAAATCATCAGAATATTTAAACAATCATGTAAAGAAGAGGCCATATGTGAACAGGACCCAGAAATACTGCCGTCTTCTCTGGACCAAAGATTATTTAAATGCTCTGAGGAAAAGTGGGAAACTGTTCTGTGGTCAGATGGATGAAAATGAGAAACCCTTTCGTGTGTGATGTCATCATTCTCATCCTCATTCTCATAATCATCACCATCTTCCTCATCATTCTCATTCTCATCATCATCATCATTCTCATCATCATCCTCTCTCTCATAATCATCCTCATTCTCATAGTCATCCCCATCCTCATCACCATTCTCATCATCCTCATTCTCATAATCATCACCATCCTCATTCTCACTCATCATCATCCTCATTCTCATAATAATCACCATCCTCATCATCATCCTCATTCTTCAATCATCATCCTCATTCTCATAATCATCACCATCCTCATTCTCACTTATCATCATCCTCATTCTCATAATCATCACCATCCTCATCATCATTCTCATCATCCTCATTCTTTAATCATCATCCTCATTCTCATAGTCATCCCCATCCTCATCACCATTCTCATCATCCTCATTCTCATAATCATCACCATCCTCATTCTCACTCATCATCATCCTCATTCTCATAATAATCACCATCCTCATCATCATCCTCATTCTTCAATCATCATCCTCATTCTCATAATCATCACCATCCTCATTCTCACTTATCATCATCCTCATTCTCATAATCATCACCATCCTCATCATCATTCTCATCATCCTCATTCTTTAATCATCATCCTCATTCTCATAGTCATCACCATCCTCATCACCATTCTCATCATCCTCATTCTCATAATCATCACCATCTTCCTCATCATTCTCATTCTCATCATCATCATCATTCTCATCATCATCCTCTCTCTCATAATCATCCTCATTCTCACAGTCATCCCCATCCTCATCACCATTCTCATCATCCTCATTCTCATAATCATCACCATCCTCATTCTCACTCATCATCATCCTCATTCTCATAATAATCACCATCCTCATCATCATCCTCATTCTTCAATCATCATCCTCATTCTCATAATCATCACCATCCTCATTCTCACTTATCATCATCCTCATTCTCATAATCATCACCATCCTCATCATCATTCTCATCATCCTCATTCTTTAATCATCATCCTCATTCTCATAGTCATCACCATCCTCATCACCATTCTCATCATCCTCATTCTCATAATCATCACCATCCTCATTCTCACTCATCATCATCCTCATTCTCATAATAATCACCATCCTCATCATCATCCTCATTCTTCAATCATCATCCTCATTCTCATAATCATCACCATCCTCATTCTCACTTATCATCATCCTCATTCTCATAATCATCACCATCCTCATCATCATTCTCATCATCCTCATTCTTTAATCATCATCCTCATTCTCATAGTCATCACCATCCTCATCACCATTCTCATCATCCTCATTCTCATAATCATCACCATCCTCATTCTCACTCATCATCATCCTCATTCTCATAATAATCACCATCCTCATCATCATCCTCATTCTTCAATCATCATCCTCATTCTCATAATCATCACCATCCTCATTCTCACTTATCATCATCCTCATTCTCATAATCATCACCATCCTCATCATCATTCTCATCATCCTCATTCTTTAATCATCATCCTCATTCTCATAGTCATCACCATCCTCATCACCATTCTCATCATCCTCATTCTCATAATCATCACCATCCTCATTCTCACTTATCATCATCCTCATTCTCATAATCATCACCATCCTTGTCATCATTCTCATCATCATCCTCATTCTCATAATCATCACCATCCTCATCATCATTCTCATCATCACCATTCTCAAAATAATCATCATCCTCGTCATCATTCACGATCATGCTTGTTTTGTTGCTGTGTTTGCATTTTTTAAATCAAAACAGGTCTTTCTTATAAATGAGATCTTGGATCTCAATGAGACAGCCTGCATGAATAAAGTTGAAATGAATTAAAAGATATCCTCATCCTCCTCTCTGCTCTGCTTAATAAGGAACTGGATCACAATGAACTGGCTTGAATTGGTTTTTGCCTGTACTGGGCCCAGAGATTGTTGTAAACTGGTGCTACACAAATGAAGCTGAACTGAACTGACTGAGACTCTCAGACAAACTTCAGATCTCCTCAGGATCAGATTTTTATTCTATTGTTTTGACTACAGATGATTAAACAGTTGTTACAGTAGTAATATGATTAGTTTTCACCTGTTTTCAGCCTTTTATTCATTCCCCAGTAGCAATGGTGATGATGTGTGTTTCAGTCAGACTGGTATGACTGGGCTGATATCTGGTCTGAAGACACCTGGCTGGAGAAATAACCTGACTCAGCTGTTTTTGAGTCTGGAGACACAGAAACAGCACATATTATTGTCAATCAGAACCACTTCTGTTTCTTGCCCACAATGACCCGACCTGTTTCACATCGAAGCTAAAAGTCCTCCGGTCGTTGTCGGTAACAAACAATTTTTTTTTTTACATCAGCACTGAGAACAAGGTCAAAACCTCCAGATCTTCTGCTGAATCAGCTTCTCAGAAACGTCTGAAATAAAAACAGCTGTCTCCATCACTTCCCATCTGTCTCTCCGTCCCCATCCCTCTGTCCCCTCACCTTCCTCCCTGGTGTTAAAGCTCCATCATCTTCTCTTTCAGGTCACGTTTGACCTCTCCCTCCTCCCCTCCCATCCCCCGTCTGTCTCAGATGAATTCAGGCCTGCTCGTCGTCACTCTGTAGCTCAGGTTGTGTTTTATTGAAGCTGTCGAGGTGATGACCTTTCTGTGTTCACGGGAAGAAAGAGGGATGCCAGCAGGTGTGACAGATCCGCTTATGAGTCTCATCAATCATGGGACAGAGCTCAGGACTTGGTCTGCATCCAAACCTCTGCCTTCAGTTCAGACTCTAACCCTTCAGTGTCCCTCAGAGACATCATGAACACCGAATCGTGTGACAGCTCAACGTCCTGCTGTGTTTTTAATGAGATAACCCACAGTCATGCACGTCCTCATCAGGACAGAGGCAAGGTCCTGTTCCTAAGACCCAGAACAGAACTACAGAGCTGTGACAGACATGTGAGTCTGAGGTGACGGACGTGACTCTGAAAGTGTGTGCTGACCTCTTAAACTCCGGTGTGTTCTTCAGTGGTTCTTATCCCAACATCTGGCAGGCTGTTGGACAGCCGAGACAGCAGATCTGCTGCTGAGGAGAAGACATCCGAGGGAGGACTTCCCTCAGAGATAAACTCCTGCCTCATGTTACTGCTGTCACAAAACACTGATGTTGTGATTCTACATATGATATTAATATTAATATCAATATTTCTATTAATATCAATATTAATACAGCCTCGGGCACCACCCTGTCTGATGAATTTTAGCTTAAGCTCAGACCCGACATGGGAAAGGCCTGGAAATTGAATTATTAACTAAAATTTGGATAAATTCAGTCTCAGGTGAGTTCTTGCTGCAACAGATGTTTACCTGCGGAAATATACACCCAGAAAACTCAAGACACAGATCTGGAATAATCACATTGGGTTTATTCAGCCACAAAGCAGATTCAGCACAACTTTGCAAATTTATAGCACAGTAAGAGTCAGGAAGGAGGAAAAAGCTTGTATCTATAGGAAAAATGAGTTGCACAGCTATCAGAAATCACCTCTGCATAACAGACATGAAAACTTCGATTCGTTGCACCGCTAATTAAATGAGATGAAATTAAGGGAGTCCCTAATGAGAGATGAATGAAACTAATCCCGTAGTGAAGTAAGAATGAGGATTCTACTGGGGAGGGGTCTATAATTTGGAGGAGAATTTAGAGTTAGATCGAATGAATAATTAGCTATAATTGATGCGTGACTGCCAAGACACCATCTGAAATCAGAGCGCTGTGAGAGGTCTTACGTGGGTCTGAAGGTTCTCCGACTGGGCGAAACTTCCAGGGCACTTTTCCCGGTAGTGATGTCCTGCGGAGTTCGAGACAGACGGTGTGTAAGCCAGAAAGTCGCTCTCTTCCGGGCGGGACTCCGTCCGGTCCGGGTTGAGGATGGCGTGGTCCAGGGGCGCAGTCACGGGGCCGCAAATAATAATAGTGAGGTTTGTGAAAGGTGGATGGCTTCACCCTCCAGAACTCACAATTTACTCTTAAAGGTTTGGTCCTGATTACCGTTTATCACGTATGGAGATGCCAGTAAACGCTGGACCAGAAGGCAAGAGGTGGCCGGTGGATCTCTAGACTTTAAATCTCGCGCGCAGAGAAACAAAAGTCTTGTGGATCAAGACAGAGTTCAGGACCAAACGCGACTTAAGATACGCGTACTTTGGGGTCGCCTGAATTACGGGACACGAAGAAACAAAAGGGAGAAGACGAAAAGCATAAAGAAACTTAAAAACTCAAAAAAAAACTCTCCAGAACTAGTGTTCTGGCATTTGTAGGCCAATTTGGGTGGCCGCCCCCCTAAGGTCGTCCACCATTGACAGAGCAGAAATTTCCCGGGGAGATTTTCATTGACCAATGGGAAATTGGTCCGCCAATCACGGTGACCAGGTGGCTTCTACTGTTCCGCCAACAGAGGGCGCTGTTGCCTTACTTTCATCTCATGAAATGAGCAATGCGGTTGAATTATTTGTCTTGATCAGATTTCTGAAAAAGGAATATTGTTATTTACCTTCTCACATACAGGTTAAAACTCATTCTTTTTCTTGTGATTTCATGAAGCACAAACACATAACATAGCCGGTTCGGGATCAGGGGCAAAAGGAGGATTCCTGTAAAATAAACTTGGATGTTTAGTCAAAACACTTCATTAAATTCCCCCTACTTACTGTTGTTACTCTTTACTTGGGTTTTCCCTTTTCTCCTTTTGGTAAGTTCTAACCGAGTAATAACCATTATCCTAAAATTCATGATTCTGCAGTAAACCTCAATGTCAGAGTTTCCTTAGTTGCAAATATCAAAAGCAAACATATAGTGAGTGATATATGGATATATATATATATATATATATGTAGCCTTGACTGTAATGCGGCATTTCTGTTAACCCATCAACATACAATACAGTGAGATTACATTACCAAATGTTATTTAACTGATAGCAAAACACTCTTTTCATTCTGTGGTCCTGGGGTGGTTCAGAGTGGGGGTTAGGTCTCCAGACTTCCCCCCCCATCGGAATGTCCTGAGGTGTGTATTGGCTCCTCCGGGGGTCTGACAACCCCAACCTGGTTGAATGTCAGTTTGATACAGTCCAGTTCCCTTATCACCTTCAGATCGGAATTCAGGGGGATGGTGTAAGTTGCTGTCTGTGACCCACACAGTGACTTATGTATGTAAATCAATCTTAGCATTGTGGGACCATCTGGTCCGTGTTTTTCTTAGAGTCAGGATCCTGAGGTGCGACATCCTTATCTGTGAATTTAGTGAGACAAGGTGAACTGTTGCAAAGACCCCCACACTCATGGGCCTCGCGTTCCTGGTGGAGACATAAACAGTCATGAATTTTGATCCAGTGGGAGAGGGTCCCTGTCCCAAGGAAAGGGAGGGCGATCACAACATCATCCCCCACTGAGGTGGAATCTGGACCTGGAGGAAGATTTCAGCTGCAAATCCACAAGGCATCACAAGGTGGTCGTCCTCCTGAGAATTGGGGACCATCTCTCAGCTTCTAAATGGTGTCTTGTCAGTGTACTCATAGGTGATACCTCATCTACTACTTTACTAAATAACGTGTGATAAATGTTCTATAGCATGCATTACTAGACTAATTCCTACGTGTCTCTAATCTTTCCACGATCGTGGATAGCTACATGAAAACTAGAATACATTTTCTAGACTACTTGAATAGAGAAAGAGAGGGGCAGGTGTAGTGAGGGTTTTTCTCCTGAGACGGTCAGGGAGAAGGAAGCCGAGGGAAAAAGGGGGAGGAGAGAAATACTCAGGGAGAGAAAGCTTCACCTCTGTGCCACTCCAGCCTAGAGTTAGCTGCAGTGGAGAGAGGTTTCAGAACCATTTCCTCCTTCATGCCTCTAAATCGTTCCAGTCTACCAAGTCTACCGGGTTCTGAGCCTCATTTCCCTCTCTACACCTCAGAACACGGAAGGCGGTATCCCGGCATTGGCGCACTTCACCCTTAAGCTGTTTTGTGCGCCTGAAGTAGAAAAATGCCACGCCGAATGTGATCAAATAGCCCAATGCAACCATGGTGGCCAAAACTGTGTCTGCTGTGGACCACGAATATGACAGAGACTGGACTGGCACCTGTTTGCGTGTTGCGATTTCCTGCAGGACATCTGACACCGGACCTACGTCAATCGTCTTACTCCCCTCGTACTGGACCTGGGCGACGGTCTCCTCGGTTAGCTTCAGTGCGTGGTTTTGGAAGAAATCGGAAATTTCTACTTCCGCGTGGTACTGCTCGGGGTTAAGATGATAAAGCGCTAAGTCTCCCACATGCAGAATGGCACCTTCTGGCACTGTGATCCAGAGGGTGTGATTCGGGAGCTCCAGCCTACTCGACGTGTCGTGCTGGTCATAGTTGATGGTGGCGAAGGACACAGGGGTGTTTACCAGCCACCTGGCCCCGACGATCTCGGCTCGCGTGGAAGACACTTGATACTTAGGAGTCAAGGTAGTCGGACACTGGGACTCTCGCCCGAGCTTCTTGAGTCCACAGAGTCCACTCGTATCATCCCGGATGAAAGGTTTGCTGGGGCACAAGTAGTGAATGTCTCGGGTGAGGGTACACATTTTCAGATTGGGCGTGAGCTGTAAATCAGGGTTGCTGTCATGGTAAGCGATGACTGGTGGGGTGTGGACTTCTACATGTGTGTCGCCCTGCCATACCCCCACATTAACGACATTTCTCAACCTGTAAATGTTTTCTGGGGTCACTATTGGTAGGTTCATAAGAAAACCCACCTCCTGGGCCGCGGGATCTACATGGATGGGAACCGCACTGCCCAGTGTGAAGGCCAGATGTACCTGCAACGGCGTTACCATGCCTCCTGTGGCCGTGGTGAGGATCTGCTGGACTAGTGCGAACGACACCAGAAATGGAGGGATGCGACCTATGGCCAGAGCGTCCAGGGACGAGCTCACGTCTCGGTTAAAGTCAGACATAAGCATAGTCAGCCATTGTATGTAGGTAGCCTCCACTGATAATACGTGGAGCAAGGTGTCAACGGCGGCTGTCGTTCTCAGCAGGGTCTCACTGTGAGAATTTACCACCACGATTGTGTCCTGTAATGTTTTACCCACCGTTGCTAGCTGTTCGGTTTGCAGTTTTATTTGCTGTTGGATTACTGGTATCTCGTTCTGTAGCTCGTTCATGTGGCGTTTAATGGACGCCACGTTGACAGCGTTTACAGAAGAGACTCCCAGGCTGAACAGTGATCCCAATGCGGCGGCTGCCGTTAGCAGCCCCCCAATAAATCGTTTCTCCCTTCTGTTCACCCCACTCAGCTCCGTCTGAGTGACCGTGAACTTCTGGAGTTGTTGCAGCAGATGCGTAAGGTCCGCTGCAGAGTGTTGGATCACCTCCATGCTCCAACGCGTGCCGGCCCACGAGGTCAATTTGAGGGCAGGGGGAGCGGCGCGCTTGCACACCAAGTCCGGATCAAATCTCACAAACACCTTCTGCGTATGCAGACGGCAGTCGGTGATCAGCAGTCCGGCTTGTTCGACCAGAGCAATTCCTGATGCTGGTCCAGCTTCAAGAATCTCTGGCTTGGTCGCACTGAGTGCAGCTCCAAAGATCATCATCGACAGTAACAGGGTCATCCTGAGGGGGCACAGACAGACAGGGTTTAGACGTTTGAAGTTCATGTCAAAATCGGGGGTTGACTGCTAACAGGTCAACACATACACGCACCCCCACTGGGGCCAACTAGCCCTTCTCGCTACTGTGTTACGACTGTTTGCGTGTCTTAGTCTATCTGAACAAACAAAGAAAAAGGGTCGTTCTATCACCAGAACGATACAAGTTTTACAAGGTCACAGAGAACAGAGAAACCAAAAATTTAGCTCAAATTCCCACACTTTCACAAACTTTTACAGTGGAGTTCTCAGTCGCTATTCTCAGCACACTTCCAACCACACCCAGTCACTGGAGAGTTCTGCTCTCCCTCCTCTTTATGGTTTACCTAATTTATAAATTCACAGGGACCTGCTTGTCCCCGACTTGTCCCATGGGGGAGGTTTTGTGTGGTTTGATCTGGTTCCGGTGAACCCATTTGGTCACGGAACCTTTCTGTCCTCGGTTCATCTTAATTTGATACACCACAGATGACAATTTGTCTGTGATCAGATGAGGTCCGGTCCAGCGTGGGAGGAGCTTCCGAGCCAGCTTGAGGGATTTCTGGCTCGTGCCTTGGGCATAATCGTAGTACCAGACTTTGTCTCCCACCTGGAGCTCGTCCTGTGAAGCCTGTCTGTCATAATAGGACTTCTGTCCCTCCACTGACTTCTCCAGCCGCTTCTGAGCAAAAGCAAAGGTCGCTTGGAGATGTTTGGTCAGTTGGTCAATGTACTGATGTGTGGTGAAAGCAGTCACTACACTCATTTCACCAGGCTGGTAAAGAAGGTGCAGTGGCAGTGTCATTCTTCGCCCTGTCATCATTTCAAAGGGGGAGACACCAGTTGCGGCATGGGGAGTCGCTCTTATTGCCATCAGCACCAGGGGGAGTTTTATATCCCAGTCTCTCTGGTTGGCATGGACGTATTTCCGTAGCATTTCTACCACGGTTCGGTTTGCCCTTTCTACCTTGCCGGAAGACTCAGGGTGGTAGCTGATGTGAAACTTTGATTTCACACCTAGATCTGCCCAGAGTTTTTTCATCACCTCAGCGGTGAAGTGGGTTCCTCTGTCCGAGTCTATGCTCGAGGGCAGCCCAAACCTGGAAAATACGTGGTTCATTAGCAGGCACGCGGTTGAGTCTGCAGTGTCGTTTGGACTCGGCAGACACTCAATCCACTTGGTGAAAGCGCACGTGACTGTGAGAAAGTACCTGTTCCCCCGCGTTGAGCGGGTTAGCGGTCCGACCCAATCTATCTGGATGTTTGACCATGGATAGCATATCCCTCTTTTCTGTAAGGGAGCTCTGTGAATAGGGTTCGCTGGCTGAAACTGGCAGCAGACCAGGCACCCTTTTATGTAGTCTGTCACATCGTTTATCATTTTTGGCCAATACACCACCTGTTTTAGTGCGTCCAGTGTTGCTTTGACACCTCTGTGTCCTGCAGCTGGGGAGTTGTGTGCATACTGGAGGAAGACCCCCTCTGGCGCAGAGGCACCACAAACGCAGGCTGTGAAAGTGCGTCGGCGACATAAACCAGGATGCCCTTAACCAGCTGCAGGGACGCGCGCACTGCAAACAGGTCCTGCAGCCCAGGCACTTCCGTGAGGTCTGCAGGGGAGGGTGGGCTGGGGTCAGGTTGAGACAGGAAGGCTGTCAGCCAGGCCGTGCAGGGGTCGCGCGCCTGGAGGTCAACGAGGTCAGCGTCTGTGAACATCGGAGCTGCAGACACTGCACCGGCAGCAGGGGTCACGGTCGGGTCACGAGCAGTCGACCGTGACCTTGTGAGTACAGCAACCTGAGGTTGGGCCGGGATGTCTGAGTCTGGAAGGAGGGGGCGGGGTTCAAAGGTCCAGGGAATGCCCTGGACGGCCCCAAGTTTAGCAAGGGAGTCAGCGTGGTCGTTAAGCTCCTTGTCCTGCCCAGGCAGGCGAGAGTGACCCCTGACCTTCTTCCAGTACACCTGCAGATCGTGAGAGTCAATTAGTTGGTCACATTCAAGAAACAGGTCTCTGTGTTTCACAGGTTTGTTGCTGGACGTGCGAAAGCCATTACGCTTCCACAGAGCCAGGTGGCAGGAGAAACTGAGGCGTGCGTAGTTCGAATCAGTACATATCACAAGCTGTTTCACACCGCTGGATACAGCCAGCTGTAGCGTGATCAAAATTGCTGCAATTTCTGCAAACTGTGATGATTTAGGTCCCAAGTTATAGCACTTGGGCGCCAGCGGGTCGTCATTCAACCACACCACGCCCGCTCCAGATGCGAGGTTCAGCTGGTGATGAAAAGAGCAGCCATCGACATATGCTGTCACCATGCCCTCACATATGTTTGAGTCGTAGTAGTGATGATGTGGAGTAGTCAGCAGAAGAGGAGGTGGAGCTGACATGGGTGGGGTCGGGGAGGGGGCCTCAGTGCAGTTCTGACAGGCCGCCAGGTCTGTCCCCAGTGGGTTCTTTTTGTCTTTCGCATAGCGGACTTCAATGTCAAAACTCTGCAGCGCCATGAGCCAGGAGGCCACTCTGGCGTTGGTGACAGTTCCCTCCCTCAGCCTTTGGCTGTTCAGGAATACCATGGGCTGATGGTTTGTCTCCAAGATGACCTTTTGACCTACAAGGTAGTTGGAGAAATGTTTTACTGCCCAAACTGCTGCTAGCAGCGCTTTCTCACAGTCTGAATATTTCAGTTCAGGTGTACTCAGTGTTTTGCTGGCATACGCCACCACCCTCCTGTCTGAGTCGTACATCTGGTACAGTCCAGCGCTCAGACAGTGCTCCGAAAAACCCACTTCCAGGTGGAAGACTTTTTCAGGATTTGCATAGACGAGACACGGTGCTTTACACAGCTGGTCCTGCAGTGTAGACATGGCCTGTGACTGAGCTGGTTCCCACACAAAAGGCACATCCTTTTTCAGCAGGTCTGTCAGTGGCTTAGCTATGTCAGAATAGTTTTCAATGAATTGCCTGGAATAATTACAGATTCCTAGGAAACTTCTTAGCTCTGAGATATTGGTGGGTTGTTTCAGGTTCAACAGCCCCTGAGCCCTGCACACTTGCGGTCGTACACCGTCAGAGCCTACCAGCAGGCCAACATAGTTCACCTCCTTTCGGCACCACTGACACTTAGAGAGGGAGACCTTGGCTCCTGCAGCTGCGAGCTGTCCCAGAACATGATCTATCTCAGTCAGGTGCGCAGACAAAGTTTTGCTTCTCAGCAAGATGTCATCCACAAAAATGATATTCCCTCTCTCTAGTGCATCGGGACAGGCTTTACGCAGGAAAATAGCAAACTCAGAGGGAGAATTCTTCAGTCCAAACGGCATTCTGTTAAACGTGTACATGGAGCCGCTAAAAGTGAATGCTAATTTATGCTGATCAGCCGGGTGCACAGGTATGTTCCAGAACCCGGACGCAATGTCCAGCGTGGAGAAAAACTTTGCATCCCTGACCTTAGGTAGTTCCTGTTCAATCTGGGTCATAGGCCACCTGGACAACGCTACCTGCTGGTTCAGCTTCCTGTAATCTATGGTCAGGCGCCATTTACCATTTGGCTTCAGGACCGGCCACACGGGGGCAGAGTAGGCACTGTTACATGGTCTGATGATGCCTTTAGTCAGAAGGCTTTGTATGGTCTCCTGAATTGGTCCGTAGGATGCCAGTGGGATTTTGTATTGTCTCACATAAGTAGGCGGGGCCCCTGCTAGGGTGGGGATTTTGGTAGTATGTATGTCTGTGAGCCCACAGTCCAGTGAGTCGAGAGATAAGAAGTCTCTGTATTTTAGCAGTACCTGTCTCAGCATTTCCCTTTCTTCATCTGAGGTTAAAGCGTCAGCTTGTTTTACCACCTCATCAATCTTTGTCAGGACGTCTGCAGGGGGTTGGTCCTGTGTGTCAGTGTGAGAGTGTGCCTTGTCAGCGGCTGCGCTGAGATTTAGCACGTCTGCCGTGTGCAAGGTCATCTCGTGACCTTGGCTGTAGTCGATCCGTGTCACGGAGTCAGGGTCAAGGTCACACACTGAAAACAGAGCAATCGCCTGTGATGGTTTTGTATACATTACGGATGCAGGGTACGGGTCAGGTGACAGAGATGTGGGAATTCTCCCCAGAATCGGAATGTTAAGGTCAAAGTCATGGAAGTTGGAGCTAATGAACCAACCCAGAGGTGTACCCTTAGGGATTATCACATCATCAGCTGTGCTATTTGTTACAGACAGGAAAGTAGCTCTTGCCTCTAGCATTAGCATGGGAGTGGCCTGCAGAGAGAGACCAAGTTCCCAGAATAGCGGACCTGGTTGAAACAGAACCTGGTTGTGCGTTACCATCTGTCCTGATTTAATGCTCACACGCAGAGGCGCGTCCGTGAGTCGACCTGGGATAGTCACCGGGTCAGCGGTGATCACCTGACATGCCTCGGGGATGATTTGGCCTGATTTGAGGTTGTCATGTTTGGTGGGCATAGAGCTTTCCCCGGGGGACGTCAGGGACCACAACACGTCGTTAATCGTGTCCACCTGCACACCTAACCTCACCAGCAGGTCTCCTCCAATCTGGACTGCATGGTGTAGATCAGGGATGACCAGAAAATTGTGAGTCAAATTCCTATTGTTCCACTTCACCTTAAGTGAGCAGACTTTTGTGGCCTTGAGGATCGTGGTTGGACTGGGGTCGGAGGGGTACCTCGTGTTCACCTCCGCACAGGTCAGGTCAAGTTCAGCCTGAAGAGACCTAAACAGGTCTTGGCTTATGGCTGATCTGTCTGCCCATAAGGCTAGGTGTACGTCGTTGACTAGGTGACCTTGAAGTTCAAGGTTTCCCAGCACCTTTGGGCAATAATGTGGTGTAGGTGACGGCTGGATAAAACACAAAAAGGTGTCACGGTCAGTAAAGTCCGTCCTGGTCTCACCTGTCAGGTTGTTAACCGTCAGAGCGTTCGATGCAGGTGAGGTCTGTTCAGTCAGCTGAGCTGTGTGGGTGGTCTCAGCCCCCTGTTGTGGGCTGAGGGTCACCGTGTCTATAACGCAGCAGTCCACGCTGTTTCTCTCCAGGCATGGAAGAGGCAGCGGTTTCCTGACCTGAGCCCAGAGGTTCAGCTTCTGAAAGTCCAGAATCGGTTCGAACCGGTTGAGCAGATCCTGGCCTACCAAAAAGGGGATGTCATTTATAGGTGAGATGTACACAGGGTGCAAAAATTTCACTGGTCCAATCTGGAGCTGGATCAGAGCTCTGGTCACCAGTGTGGTGCTTGAGTCTGCATAAGGTCGGATTTCCAGCTCACATGATTGCAGCTTCAGCTTCTTACCGGCCTGGTAAGCTGCGGTTTTCAGTTTCTGAAACAGGGCATCAGAGATAAGGGTTAAGTCTGAACCTGTGTCTAGCAAGGCCTCATGGTTAATCAGCTCTTCCAAGTTCATGGACAGATAGAATTTCTTTGCAAGTCCACGTTCAGTTAATTTACACAGAAACTGCTGCACAGGGGGTCTGCCAGAGATTTTCCTGATGTCAGCGTTTTCATATGCTAACATGGGATCTGAGTCTATTACCAGAACTGCAGAGGGGTTTGATTCTCCCCCCTCTGGGGATGAATCGGTACCTGCTTCTGATGCATCATCAGCCTGATGCTCAGTGGCAGGATTTACAGATAATTCGTCATTTTCTACCTGTGGAGTTTCAGCTGGGCTGGGAGACCTCGTCTGCTCCTGAAAAACTCCAATGGCTAGCACATCTGGATCCTTTTTCCTGGGCTTTTGTGTGAGTCTCTGAAGGAGAACCTTCAGGTTCTCAAGGTCGTCGGGGTCGAGCAGTCCTGTCCTCCTACTCTGCTTGGTTTCCTCGTCAGTTGTTTTCCGTCGGTTAGGGTTCTGAGTTTCCACAGCATATGGAGGAGGCGGAGACTGGTCTGTCTCAGGGGGTCCTCCTCTGGGCGGACCCCTGTGACCATCTCCCTGATACCTAGGCTGGAACGGTCTGTGATGCTGTGAGGGGAACTTTCTTCTCACTGCTGGACCCGTGGGGTCTCGGTGTGAGAAGTTGCGGTCCCTATCAGGCCATCTAGCCTGGGCTACGTCTGGTCTGCGGCCGAACCTAGAGGAGTTCTGCTGTCTGTCGTACCGCTCTGGTCGGTTGTTATAGTACCGGTCGGGTGGAGGTCGAGTCGGTGCCGTCTCCAGCTCGAGGGACACCGGTTTCGAGTCTAGCTGGAGAACCTCTGGGTCAGCAGACCTTTGGGCAGACAATTTATGCTTCTGAAAAGCTAGTGCTGCCCATTCTCTTAGCTGTCTGATGGAGGAAGTTGCCGGGTTCCCCAGCACGCCCAAGTGTCGGCTGGTGGCAACATTAAGGTTAGTCATGAAGATCTGACGGAAGACAACTTCCTCCTCCATGTTCTGGTAATTCTGTGCTCCAAAGAATGCTTGTCTCAGCCTATAATAGTATTCTTGTGGCGGTTCGTTTCGTCCCTGCCTAATTAGCATTGCTGCTGCTAGTCCAGTCTGGGGCAGGTCACTGGAAAATTCCAGTTCTAGCGCCTGGCAAAATTGGGTGTAGTCAGTCATCACTGAGTCAGGCTGCCTGTCCAGAAACTTACTGACCTCTCGGCTGGAGGTCAGCTTAATGAGGTAAATTCTGTCTGACACTGAAGCATTAGGATATTTTCTGAGGTGGAATTCAATATCCTTAAGGTAACTGCGGGTGTCGTGGCTGCCGTCAGCTTGGGGAGAGAAACGGTTAACATTCCTCGCAATCTTAGCAAGTTCTGTGTCCGAGGGGCCCAATTCACTCTGAATAGATGTGGGTCTCAGTCTGAATGAGCTCATGTCTCTATTCTCACCTGTAAATGGGTTATGCGGGCTTAAAGCGTCCCGCGGTGCAGGAGTGCTTGCTATTCCCAGGTTGGGAGGTAAACCTTTCGGTTCCTGTCTCTCAACCTTCTTTGGCTGGGGCGTGCGTGTAGCATCAAGCTCCTCTTTGACCTGCTTCAGCTCATCAGTCAGAGCATTTACCTGGATTTCTGCCTCGTCGAGGTCAGCTCCTGAAGCTCTCAGCTGGCTCTCTAGATGCTGAATCCTACTTCGTTTCTGCTCTAGTTCGGTTTCATAAGTGCAAATTTCTGCTTCAAGCCCTTCAATTTTCTGCACTGCGTCTCTGAGTGGGGCTACGGTTTCATTTTTTGCTTTCACGGCCTCATTTAGCTTGGTCTGGGTATCTATCAGTTCATCGCTAACATCCTGAAGCTGGCTTGTGAGGTTCTTAGTGGCAGTTTCTAACACTAAGTTCTCCTGCTGTCTGTCTGCCGCCTGAGCTGTCATCTCCTCTGACCTTTCTCTCTCGTCTCTAACAGCTTTCTCTGCAGCTTCTACCTGGAGTTGCAAGGCAACCTTCTCATCCTTTAACAGAAGCACCCTCTGCTGTAAAGTTCCAAACCTGTGATGGGCCTGGCTAATGAGATTATGGGCGTGTTTGAGCTGTCCGAACAGGATAGCTGCGAATTTAGCTAAGGTGGTGGTCAGTGACCTGTCCTTAGGCACCTTAGCTTTCACCTCTTCCATTAGACCCTGTAGGGTATTCTGGAGGTCAGAGGCTTCAGTATTCAAAACTGTAGTCATGTAACCTGGTACAGCTTCCTCTGCCAGTGTTGTTAAAATCAACTCCTCTAGGCCCAGCGTTTCGCTCGGCGGGGAGCCGGCGTTGGAATGCGCCATCCTAGAGCTGATGCTTCCAACTAGTTAACAACCTGTTAGCAACAAAAACACAAATCCACTTTACTATGAAGCAGTTATAACTACAATGAGGCACAGAGCCTAAACAGCAGAATATAACAATTAACAACAATGAAACCTGGATCCTGCTAGTACTGTACCACGTTTTGCTAGTGACAGTACTGTTCTTCCCAGGGGTCAGTATAAGGTAAGAGCATACGGCTGGTATGTCAAATTACCTGTGGGACTCGGCTGTTGGCACTTTACAAAATTTTAGATTTATACAAACAAAAGAGATTATTATTAACCAAACAGAAAAACTCTTTCCCTACTAGTTACTAAGCTATATGTTGCAACAATCAACAAGGGAGGTTATCATATATCAAAGCAGGATAATTCCTGTGGGAGCCTCAGCCGATGAGGTCCTTGTGGCCCTCACATAAACAACCTGTAAATCTGTATGTACTGGATTAATTCCACATAAATTTCACACAGCAAAACAACAACAAATCAGCCAAGTTTGGCACCTTGGTCTTACACAGCTTGAAAGGGAAAAACAATCCACTAAATAAATGAATTAAGGTATTCGAGTATAAGTATATTTTCAGAGTACAAGGGTTAAATGAGTCAATATATTGAAGATATCACTTGAAACATTAAAGCCGTTTAATGGCATGTATGAAGCAATCTTCAGTGACTGTTTCACCTGTTATATTTTCCTACAAGCAAAAACAGGAGATTTTGGATAAGTTTCCCAAGTTGCTGCGCTGTGCAGTCTTACAAAGAGTCAGTACCGCCGCGTCAGGGAGGCAGATTGTGAGGTTCGAACTGATCAAAAACTGCAATGACACAAATCGCCAGGAGATGGTGTCAATGTAACCAGATACACAGAGGGGTGTTTCCCACAACAACCACCAACATGCGTCACCAGCTCCGTCACAATGGACGAGCTTAGGACCGCCCCCTGGGTTTCCCCAGCCGGCGCAGTCCTCTAACCTCAGTTAGGATTTGACCGCTGGGAGCTTCGTAGCTCTCCGCGTTCTTCACCCCGTCCACTGATGCACCTCCGTTTTACACAGTCACCCGTCCTACAGTTTCAGCGGCTCGGCTCGGCTGCTTTCCAGCGCCTGTGTCGAGCTTCGCGCGCGCGCCTGGGCGCGCGCAGCCAATGGTCTCTGCGCTGTGCTGCGCGGACAGTCAGATCTGTGCGTTCCGTTGCACAGGTATTGGTCACACCAACGTGTTCACTACTTGTCCCCTTTTAAGCACGATAACCCGGTTTCCACCGGAGTCTTCGCCTCTTATTAAAACACCAAAACCACCGTTTAAGCTTCAGGTCTCCGCGCGCCCGCGGAGGAAACCTTAGATGTTTCCACAGGGATCAACAACAGCCTTCCAGGCTTTCAAACACTCAGCCAAATTTCCTTTTTCAGGATTTTAACTCAGTTTCTGCCCAATCAAGCGCCACTGCAGGCACACTCTGCAGGGCTGCAATTAAACTCCTACCGGCTTCTCCCCTTCGGAGAAACGCGGCTCGCTGCGGTGAAAGGTAGCTAGTCTTTCTCGCACCGAATGGAGGTGAGCCCAGACCCGACTTAACCCGGCACACTCGGATTTAAAGCGGTCTGTGACTCGCGAGATTGGATTTTCAGTGGCACACTCACTAAATCGTCTCGCCAGGCCTTATTTCAGCGCATCCGCGCTGTTGCATGCAAATTCATTCAACTCACTTACGAATAGACGGGAAATAGGCTACACCTTTTCCGCTCCGCTCCACAACATTAATTGTTCGCTTATGAACCTCAGCACTGCTTTCATTTAGTGCACATATCGATCATGAGTCGGTATGTGCGAATTTACTGGGTGATAAAGACAGGTAAATCGGTCTTGCAGCCTCACGCGGACGCACCATAATATGTTGTGATTCTACATATGATATTAATATTAATATCAATATTTCTATTAATATCAATATTAATACAGCCTCGGGCACCACCCTGTCTGATGAATTTTAGCTTAAGCTCAGACCCGACATGGGAAAGGCCTGGAAATTGAATTATTAACTAAAATTTGGATAAATTCAGTCTCAGGTGAGTTCTTGCTGCAACAGATGTTTACCTGCGGAAATATACACCCAGAAAACTCAAGACACAGATCTGGAATAATCACATTGGGTTTATTCAGCCACAAAGCAGATTCAGCACAACTTTGCAAATTTATAGCACAGTAAGAGTCAGGAAGGAGGAAAAAGCTTGTATCTATAGGAAAAATGAGTTGCACAGCTATCAGAAATCACCTCTGCATAACAGACATGAAAACTTCGATTCGTTGCACCGCTAATTAAATGAGATGAAATTAAGGGAGTCCCTAATGAGAGATGAATGAAACTAATCCCGTAGTGAAGTAAGAATGAGGATTCTACTGGGGAGGGGTCTATAATTTGGAGGAGAATTTAGAGTTAGATCGAATGAATAATTAGCTATAATTGATGCGTGACTGCCAAGACACCATCTGAAATCAGAGCGCTGTGAGAGGTCTTACGTGGGTCTGAAGGTTCTCCGACTGGGCGAAACTTCCAGGGCACTTTTCCCGGTAGTGATGTCCTGCGGAGTTCGAGACAGACGGTGTGTAAGCCAGAAAGTCGCTCTCTTCCGGGCGGGACTCCGTCCGGTCCGGGTTGAGGATGGCGTGGTCCAGGGGCGCAGTCACGGGGCCGCAAATAATAATAGTGAGGTTTGTGAAAGGTGGATGGCTTCACCCTCCAGAACTCACAATTTACTCTTAAAGGTTTGGTCCTGATTACCGTTTATCACGTATGGAGATGCCAGTAAACGCTGGACCAGAAGGCAAGAGGTGGCCGGTGGATCTCTAGACTTTAAATCTCGCGCGCAGAGAAACAAAAGTCTTGTGGATCAAGACAGAGTTCAGGACCAAACGCGACTTAAGATACGCGTACTTTGGGGTCGCCTGAATTACGGGACACGAAGAAACAAAAGGGAGAAGACGAAAAGCATAAAGAAACTTAAAAACTCAAAAACTACTCTCCAGAACTAGTGTTCTGGCATTTGTAGGCCAATTTGGGTGGCCGCCCCCCTAAGGTCGTCCACCATTGACAGAGCAGAAATTTCCCGGGGAGATTTTCATTGACCAATGGGAAATTGGTCCGCCAATCACGGTGACCAGGTGGCTTCTACTGTTCCGCCAACAGAGGGCGCTGTTGCCTTACTTTCATCTCATGAAATGAGCAATGCGGTTGAATTATTTGTCTTGATCAGATTTCTGAAAAAGGAATATTGTTATTTACCTTCTCACATACAGGTTAAAACTCATTCTTTTTCTTGTGATTTCATGAAGCACAAACACATAACATAGCCGGTTCGGGATCAGGGACAAAAGGAGGATTCCTGTAAAATAAACTTGGATGTTTAGTCAAAACACTTCATTAAATTCCCCCTACTTACTGTTGTTACTCTTTACTTGGGTTTTCCCTTTTCTCCTTTTGGTAAGTTCTAACCGAGTAATAACCATTATCCTAAAATTCATGATTCTGCAGTAAACCTCAATGTCAGAGTTTCCTTAGTTGCAAATATCAAAAGCAAACATATAGTGAGTGATATATGGATATATATATATATATATATATGTAGCCTTGACTGTAATGCGGCATTTCTGTTAACCCATCAACATACAATACAGTGAGATTACATTACCAAATGTTATTTAACTGATAGCAAAACACTCTTTTCATTCTGTGGTCCTGGGGTGGTTCAGAGTGGGGGTTAGGTCTCCAGACTTCCCCCCCCATCGGAATGTCCTGAGGTGTGTATTGGCTCCTCCGGGGGTCTGACAACCCCAACCTGGTTGAATGTCAGTTTGATACAGTCCAGTTCCCTTATCACCTTCAGATCGGAATTCAGGGGGATGGTGTAAGTTGCTGTCTGTGACCCACACAGTGACTTATGTATGTAAATCAATCTTAGCATTGTGGGACCATCTGGTCCGTGTTTTTCTTAGAGTCAGGATCCTGAGGTGCGACATCCTTATCTGTGAATTTAGTGAGACAAGGTGAACTGTTGCAAAGACCCCCACACTCATGGGCCTCGCGTTCCTGGTGGAGACATAAACAGTCATGAATTTTGATCCAGTGGGAGAGGGTCCCTGTCCCAAGGAAAGGGAGGGCGATCACAAC